>JABXNX010000152.1:23695-47167 GCA_014843695.1 Archivesica marissinica
CTTCCAATATCTGATATACTCTATGTATGACAGCCAGTGCGTGGATGGAGAACTTCCAATATCTGATATACTCTATGTATGACAGCCAGTGTGTGGATGGAGAACTTCCAATATCTGATATACTCTATGTATGCCAGCCAGTGTGTGGATGGAGAATTACCATTATCTGATATACTCTATGTATGACAGCTAGTGTGTGGATGGAGAACTTCCAGTATCTGATATACTCTATGTATGCCAGCTAGTGCGTGGATGGAGAACTTCCAGTATCTGATATACTCTATGTATGCCAGCTAGTGCGTGGATGGAGAACTTCCAGTATCTGATATACTCTATGTATGCCAGCCAGTGCGTGGATGGAGAACTTCCAGTATCTGATATACTCTATGTATGACAGCCAGTGTGTGGATGGAGAACTTCCAATATCTGATATACTCTATGTATGACAGCCAGTGTGTGGATGGAGAACTTCCAATATCTGATATACTCTATGTATGACAGCCAGTGTGTGGATGGAGAACTTCCAATATCTGATATACTCTATGTATGACAGCCAGTGTGTGGATGGAGAACTTCCAATATCTGATATACTCTATGTATGACAGCCAGTGTGTGGATGGAGAACTTCCAATATCTGATATACTCTATGTATGAGAGCCAGTGTGTGGATGGAGAACTTCCAATATCTGATATACTCTATGTATGACAGCTAGTGCGTGGATGGAGAACTTCCAGTATCTGATATACTCTATGTATGCCAGCCAGTGCGTGGATGGAGAACTTCCAGTATCTGATATACTCTATGTATGCCAGCTAGTGTGTGGATGGAGAACTTCCAGTATCTGATATACTCTATGTATGCCAGCTAGTGTGTGGATGGAGAACTTCCAGTATCTGATATACTCTATGTATGCCAGCTAGTGCGTGGATGGAGAACTTCCATTATCTGATATACTCTATGTATGACAGCAGTGCGTGGATGGAGAACTTCCAGTATCTGATATACTCTATGTATGCCAGCCAGTGCGTGGATGGAGAACTTCCAGTATCTGATATACTCTATGTATGACAGCCAGTGTGTGGATGGAGAACTTCCAATATCTGATATACTCTATGTATGACAGCCAGTGTGTGGATGGAGAACTTCCATATCTGATATACTCTATGTATGACAGCCAGTGTGTGGATGGAGAACTTCCAATATCTGATATACTCTATGTATGACAGCCAGTGTGTGGATGGAGAACTTCCAAATCTGATATACTCTATGTATGACAGCCAGTGTGTGGATGGAGAACTTCCAATATCTGATATACTCTATGTATGCGAGCCAGTGTGTGCATGGAGAACTTCCAATATCTGTTATACTCTATGTATGACAGCTAGTGCGTGGATGGAAAACTTCCAGTATCTGATATACTCTATGTATGCCAGCCAGTGCGTGTATGGAGAACTTCCAGTATCTGATATACTCTATGTATGCCAGCTAGTGCGTGGATGGATAACTTCCTGTATCTGATATACTCTATGTATGCCAGCCAGTGCATGGATGGAGAACTTCCAGTATCTGATATACTCTATGTATGCCAGCTAGTGTGTGGATGGTGAATCACCATTATCTGATATACTATATGTATGACAGCTATTGTGTGAATGAAGAACTTCTAGTATCTGATATACTCTATGTATGACAGCAAGTACGTGGATGGAGAACTTCCAATATCTGATATACTCTATGTATGACAGCCTGTGTGTGGATGGAGAACTTCCAATATCTGATATACTCAATGTATGTCAGCTAGTGTGTGGATGGAGAATTTCCAGTATCTGATATACTCTATGTATGCCAGCTAGTGCGTGGATGGAGAACTTCCATTATCTGATATACTCTATGTATGACAGCCAGTGCGTGGATGGAGAACTTCCAGTATCTGATATACTATATGTATGCCAGCCAGTGCGTGGATGGAGAACTTCCATTATCTGATATACTCTATGTATGACAGCTAGTGCGTGGATGGAGAACTTCCAGTATCTGATATACTCTATGTATGACAGCCAGTGTGTGGATGGAGAACTTCCAATATCTGATATACTCTATGTATGACAGCCAGTGTGTGGATGGAGAACTTCCAATATCTGATATACTCTATGTATGAGAGCCAGTGTGTGGATGGAGAACTTCCAATATCTGATATACTCTATGTATGACAGCCAGTGTGTGGATGGAGAACTTGCAATATCTGATATACTCTATGTATGACAGCTAGTGCATGGATGGAGAACTTCCAGTATCTGATATACTCTATGTATGCCAGCCAGTGCATGGATGGAGAACTTCCAGTATCTGATATACTCTATGTATGCCAGCTAGTGTGTGGATGGTGAATCACCATTATCTGATATACTCTATGTATGACAGCTATTGTGTGAATGGAGAACTTCCAGTATCTGATATACTCTATGTATGCCAGCTAGTGCGTGGATGGAGAACTTCCTGTATCTGATATACTCTATGTATGCCAGCCAGTGCGTGGATGGAGAACTTCCAATATCTAATATACTCTATGTATGACAGCCTGTGTGTGGATGGAGAACTTCCAATATCTGATATACTCAATGTATGACAGCTAGTGTGTGGATGGAGAACTTCCAATATCTGATATACTCTATGAATGACAGCCATTGCGTGGATGGAGAATCACCATTATCTGATATACTCTATGTATGCCAGCTAGTGTGTGGATGGAGAACTTCCAGTATCTGATATACTCTATGTATGCCAGCTAGTGTGTGGATGGAGAACTTCCAGTATCTGATATACTCTATGTATGCCAGCTAGTGCGTGGATGGAGAACTTCCATTATCTGATATACTCTATGTATGACAGCCAGTGCGTGGATGGAGAACTTCCAGTATCTGATATACTCTATGTATGCCAGCCAGTGCGTGGATGGAGAACTTCCAGTATCTGATATACTCTATGTATGACAGCCAGTGTGTGGATGGAGAACTTCCAGTATCTGATATACTCTATGTATGACAGCCAGTGTGTGGATGGAGAACTTCCAATATCTGATATACTCTATGTATGACAGCCAGTGTGTGGATGGAGAACTTCCAATATCTGATATACTCTATGTATGACAGCCAGTGTGTGGATGGAGAACTTCCAATATCTGATATACTCTATGTATGACAGCCAGTGTGTGGATGGAGAACTTCCAATATCTGATATACTCTATGTATGACAGCCAGTGTGTGGATGGAGAACTTCCAATATCTGATATACTCTATGTATGACAGCTAGTGCGTGGATGGAGAACTTCCAGTATCTGATATACTCTATGTATGCAGCCAGTGCGTGGATGGAGAACTTCCAGTATCTGATATACTTATGTATGCCAGCTAGTGTGTGGATGAGAATCACCATTATCTGATATACTCTATGTATGACAGCTAGTGTGTGGATGGAGAACTTCCAGTATCTGATATACTCTATGTATGCCAGCTAGTGCGTGGATGGAGAACTTCCAGTATCTGATATACTCTATGTATGCCAGCCAGTGCGTGGATGGAGAACTTCCAGTATCTGATATACTCTATGTATGCCAGCTAGTGTGTGGATGGAGAATCACCATTATCTGATATACTCTATGTATGACAGCTAGTGTGTGGATGGAGAACTTCCAGTATCTGATATACTCTATGTATGACAGCCAGTGTGTGGATGGAGAACTTCCAATATCTGATATACTCTATGTATGACAGCCAGTGTGTGGATGGAGAACTTCCAATATCTGATATACTCTATGTATGACAGCCAGTGTGGATGGAGAACTTCCAATATCTGATATACTCTATGTATGACAGCTAGTGTGTGGATGGAGAACTTCCAGTATCTGATATACTCTATGTATGACAGCCAGTGTGTGGATGGAGAACTTCCAGTATCTGATATACTCTATGTATGCCAGCTAGTGTGTGGATGGAGAACTTCCAGTATCTGATATACTCTATGTATGCCAGCTAGTGTGTGGATGGAGAACTTCCAGTATCTGATATACTCTATGTATGCCAGCTAGTGTGTGGATGGAGAACTTCCAGTATCTGATATACTCTATGTATGCCAGCTAGTGTGTGGATGGAGAACTTCCAGTATCTGATATACTCTATGTATGCCAGCTAGTGCGTGGATGGAGAACTTCCAGTATCTGATATACTCTATGTATGCCAGCTAGTGTGTGGATGGAGAACTTCCAGTATCTGATATACTCTATGTATGCCAGCTAGTGTGTGGATGGAGAACTTCCAGTATCTGATATACTCTATGTATGCCAGCTAGTGCGTGGATGGAGAACTTCCAGTATCTGATATACTCTATGTATGCCAGCCAGTGCGTGGATGGAGAATTCCATATCTGATATACTCTATGTATGACAGCAGTGGTGGATGGAGAATAATTATCTGATATACCTATTATGCAGCAGTGGTGGATGGAGAACTTCCAGTATCTGATATACTCTATGTATGCAGCTAGTTGGGATGGAGAACTTCAACCATTATCTGATATACTCTATGTATGACAGCTAGTGCGTGGATGGAGAACTTCCATATCTGATATACTCTATGTATGCCACTAGTGTGTGGATGGAGAACTTCCAGTATCTGATATACTCTATGTATGACAGCTAGTGTGTGGATGGAGAATCACCAATATCTGATATACTCTATGTATGACAGCCAGTGCGTGGATGGAGAATCACCATTATCTGATATCTCTATGTATGACAGCTAGTGTGTGGATGGAGAACTTCCAGTATCTGATATACTCTATGTATGCCAGCTAGTGTGTGGATGGAGAATCCCATTATCTGATATACTCTATGTATGACAGCTAGTGTGTGGATGGAGAACTTCCAATATCTGATATACTCTATGTATGCCAGCTAGTGCGTGGATGGAGAACTTCCAGTATCTGATATACTCTATGTATGCAGCTGGTGTGGCCATATCTGATATACTCTATGTATGCCAGCTAGTGCGTGGATGGAGAACTTCCAGTATCTGATATACTATATGTATGCCAGCTAGTGCGTGGATGGAGAACTTCCAGTATCTGATATACTCTATGTATGACAGCCAGTGTGTGGATGGAGAACTTCCAATATCTGATATACTCTATGTATGACAGCCAGTGTGTGGATGGAGAACTTCCAATATCTGATATACTCTATGTATGACAGCTAGTGTGTGGATGGAGAACTTCCAATATCTGATATACTCTATGTATGCCAGCTAGTGTGTGGATGGAGAATCACCATTATCTGATATACTCTATGTATGCCAGCTAGTGTGTGGATGGAGAACTTCCAGTATCTGATATACTCTATGTATGCCAGCTAGTGCGTGGATGGAGAACTTCCAGTATCTGATATACTCTATGTATGCCAGCAGTGCGTGGATGGAGAATCACCATTATCTGATATACTCTATGTATGACAGCTAGTGTGTGGATGGAGAACTTCCAGTATCTGATATACTCTATGTATGCCAGCTAGTGTGTGGATGGAGAACTTCCAGTATCTGATATACTCTATGTATGCCAGCTAGTGTGTGGATGGAGAACTTCCATTATCTGATATACTCTATGTATGACAGCTAGTGTGTGGATGGAGAACTTCCAATATCTGATATACTCTATGTATGACAGCCAGTGTGTGGATGGAGATCTTCCAATATCTGATATACTCTATTTATGACAGCCAGGGTGTGCATGGAGAACTTTCAATATCTGATATACTCTATGTATGACAGCCAGGGTGTGGATGGAGAATCACCATTATCTGATATACTCAATGTATGCTAGCCAGTGCGTGGATGGAGAACTTCCAGTATCTGATATACTCTATGCATGCCAGCTAGTGTGTGGATGGAGAATCACCATTATCTTATATACACTATGTATGCCAGCTAGTGCGTGGATAGAGAATCACCACTATCTGATATACTCTATGTATGCCAGCTAGTGCGTGGATGAAGAACTTCCAGTATCTGATATACTCTATGTATGCCATCCAGTGAGTGGATGGAGAACTTACAGTATCTGATATACTCTATGTATGCCAGCTAGTGTGTGGATGGAGAACTTCCAGTATCTGATATACTCTATGTATGACAGCTAGTGTGTGGATGGAGAATCACCATTATCTGATATACTCTATGTATGACAGCTATTGTGTGGATGGAGAACTTCCAGTATCAGATATACTCTATGTATGGCAGCTAGTGCGTGGATGGAGAACTTCCTGAATCTGATATACTCTATGTATGCCAGCCAGTGCGTGGATGGAGAACTTACAGTATCTGATATACTCTATGTATGCCAGCTAGTGTGTGGATGGAGAACTTCCAGTATCTGATATACTCTATGTATGACAGCTAGTGTGTGGATGGAGAATCACCATTATCTGATATACTCTATGTATGCCAGCTAGTGCGTGGATGGAGAACTTCCAGTATCTGATATACTCTATGTATGCCAGCTAGTGCGTGGATGGATAACTTCCATTATCTGATATACTCTTTGTATGACAGCCAGTGCGTGGATGGAGAACTTCCAGTATCTGATATACTATATGTATGCCAGCCAGTGCGTGGATGGAGAAATTCCAGTATCTGATATTCTCTATGTATGACAGCCAGTGTGTGGATGGAGAACTTCCAATATTTGATATACTCTATGTATGACAGCCAGTGTGTGGATGGAGAACTTCCAATATCTAATATACTCTATGTATGAGAGCCAGTGTGTGGATGGAAAACTTCCAATATCTGATATACTCTATGTATGCCATCTAGTGTGTGGATGGAGAATCACCATTATCTTATATACACTATGTATGCCAGCTAGTGCGTGGATAGAGAATCACCACTATCTGATATACTCTATGTATGCCAGCTAGTGCATGGATGAAGAACTTCCAGTATCTGATATACTCTATGTATGCCAGCCAGTGCGTGGATGGAGAATCACCATTATCTGATATACTCTATGTATGACAGCTAGTGTGTTGATGGAGAACTTCCAATATCTGATATACTCTATGTATGCCAGCTAGTGCGTGGATGGAGAACTTCCATTATCTGATATACTCTATGTATGACAGCTAGTGTGTGGATGGAGAACTTCCAGTATCTGATATACTCTATGTATGACAGCCAGTGTGTGGATGGAGAACTTCAAATATCTGATATACTCTATGTATGACAGCCAGTGTGTGGATGGAGAACTTCCAATATCAGATATACTCTATGTATGACAGCCAGTGTGTGGATGGAGATCTTCCAATATCTGATATACTCTATTTATGACAGCCAGGGTGTGGATGGAGAACTTCCAATATCTGATATACTCTATGCATGCCAGCTAGTGTGTGGATGGAGAATCACCATTATCGTATATACACTATGTATGCCAGCTAGTGCGTGGATAGAGAATCACCACTATCTGATATACTCTATGTATGCCAGCTAGTGCGTGGATGAAGAACTTCCAGTATCTGATATACTCTATGTATGCCAGCCAGTGCGTGGATGGAGAACTTACAGTATCTGATATACTCTATGTATGCCAGCTAGTGTGTGGATGGAGAACTTCCAGTATCTGATATACTTTATGTATGACATCTATTGTGTGGATGGAGAACTTCCAGTATCTGATATACTCTATGTATGCCAGCTATTGCGTGGATGGAGAACTTGCTGTATCTGATATACTCTATGTATGCCAGCCAGTGCGTGGATGGAGAACTTACAGTATCTGATATACTCTATGTATGCCAGCTAGTGTGTGGATGGAGAAACACCATTATCTGATATACTCTACGTATGACAGCTAGTGTGTGGATGGAGAACTTCCAGTATCTGATATACTCTATGTATGCCAGCCAGTGCGTGGATGGAGAATCACCATTATCTGATATACTCTATGTATGCCAGCTAGTGTGTTGATGGAGAACTTCCAGTATCTGATATACTCTATGTATGCCAGCTAGTGCGTGGATGGAGAACTTCCATTATCTGATATACTCTATGTATGACAGCTAGTGTGTGGATGGAGAACTTCCAGTATCTGATATACTCTATGTATGACAGCCAGTGTGTGGATGGAGAACTTCCAATATCTGATATACTCTATGTATGACAGCCAGTGTGTGGATGGAGAACTTCCAATATCAGATATACTCTATGTATGACAGCCAGTGTGTGGATGGAGATCTTCCAATATCTGATATACTCTATTTATGACAGCCAGGGTGTGGATGGAGAACTTCCAATATCTGATATACTCTATGTATGCCAGCCAGTGCGTGGATGGAGAATCACCATTATCTGATATACTCTACGTATGACAGCTAGTGTGTGGATGGAGAACTTCCAGTATCTGATATACTCTATGTATGCCAGCCAGTGCGTGGATGGAGAATCACCATTATCTGATATACTCTATGTATGACAGCTAGTGTGTGGATGGAGAACTTCCAGTATCTGATATACTCTATGTATGCCAGCTAGTGCGTGGATGGAGAACTTCCATTATCTGATATACTCTATGTATGACAGCCAGTGTGTGGATGGAGAACTTCCAATATCTGATATACTCTATGTATGACAGCCAGTGTGTGGATGGAGAACTTCCAATATCTGATATACTCTATGTATGACAGCCAGTGTGTGGATGGAGAACTTCCAATATCTGATATACTCTATGTATGCCAGCTATTGTGTGGATGGAGAATCACCATTATCTGATATACTCAATGTATGCTAGCCAGTGCGTGGATGGAGAACTTCCAGTATCTGATATACTCTATGCATGCCAGCTAGTGTGTGGATGGAGAATCACCATTATCGTATATACACTATGTATGCCAGCTAGTGCGTGGATAGAGAATCACCACTATCTGATATACTCTATGTATGCCAGCTAGTGCGTGGATGAAGAACTTCCAGTATCTGATATACTCTATGTATGCCAGCCAGTGCGTGGATGGAGAACTTACAGTATCTGATATACTCTATGTATGCCAGCTAGTGTGTGGATGGAGAACTTCAGTATCTGATATACTTTATGTATGACATCTATTGTTGGATGGAGAACTTCCAGTATCTGATATACTCTATGTATGCCAGCTAGTGCGTGGATGGAGAACTTCTGTATCTGATATACTCTATGTATGCCAGCCAGTGCGTGGATGGAGAACTTACAGTATCTATATACTCTATGTATGCCAGCTAGTGTGTGGATGGAGAATCACCATTATCTGATATACTCTACGTATGACAGCTAGTGTGTGGATGGAGAACTTCCAGTATCTGATATACTCTATGTATGACAGCCAGTGTGTGGATGGAGAACTTCCAATATCTGATATACTCTATGTATGACAGCCAGTGTGTGGATGGAGAACTTCCAATATCTGATATACTCTATTTATGACAGCCAGTGTGTGGATGGAGAACTTCCAATATCTGATATACTCTATGTATGACAGCTATCATGTGGATGGAGAACTTCCAGTATCTGATATACTCTATGTATGCCAGCTATTGTGTGGATGGAGAATCACCATTATCTGATATACTCAATGTATGCTAGCCAGTGCGTGGATGGAGAACTTCCAGTATCTGATATACTCTATGCATGCCAGCTAGTGTGTGGATGGAGAATCACCATTATCTTATATACACTATGTATGCCAGCTAGTGCGTGGATAGAGAATCACCACTATCTGATATACTCTATGTATGCCAGCTAGTGCGTGGATGAAGAACTTCCAGTATCTGATATACTCTATGTATGCCAGCCAGTGCGTGGATGGAGAACTTCCAATATCTGATATACTCTATGTATGCCAGCTAGTGTGTGGATGGAGAACCTCCAGTATCTGATATACTCTATGTATGACAGCTAGTGTGTGGATGGAGAATCACCATTATCTGATATACTCTATGTATGACAGCTATTGTGTGGATGGAGAACTTCCAGTATCAGATATACTCTATGTATGGCAGCTAGTGCGTGGATGGAGAACTTCCTGAATCTGATATACTCTATGTATGCCAGCCAGTGCGTGGATGGAGAACTTACAGTATCTGATATACTCTATGTATGCCAGCTATTGTGTGGATGGAGAACTTCCAGTATCTCATATACTCTATGTATGCCAGCTAGAGCGTGGATGGAGAACTTCCAGTATCTGATATACTCTATGTATGCCAGCCAGTGCGTGGATGGAGAACTTACAGTATCTGATATACTCTATGTATGCCAGCTAGTGTGTGAATGGAGAATCACCATTATCTGATATACTCTATGTATGACAGCTAGTGTGTGGATGGAGAACTTCCAGTATCTCATATACTCTATGTATGACAGCCAGTATGTGGATGGAGAACTTCCAATATCTGATATACTCTATGTATGACAGCCAGTGTGTGGATGGAGAACTTCCAATATCTGATATACTCTTTTTATGACAGCCAGGGTGTGGATGGAGAACTTCCAATATCTGATATACTCTATGTATGACAGCTATCATGTGGACGGAGAACTTCCAGTATCTGATATACTCTATGTATGAGAGCCAGTGTGTGGATGGAGAACTTCCAATATCTGATATACTCTATGAATGACAGCAAGTGCGTTGATGGAGAATCACCATTATCTGATATACTCTATGTATGACAGCTAGTGTGTGGATGGAGAACTTCCAGTATCTGATATACTCTATGTATGCCAGCTAGTGTGTGGATGGAGAACTTCCAGTATCTGATATACTCTATGTATGCCAGCTAGTGTGTGGATGGAGAACTTCCAGTATCTGATATACTCTATGTATGCCAGCTAGTGTGTGGATGGAGAACTTCCAGTATCTGATATACTCTATGTATGCCAGCCAGTGCGTGGATGGAGAACTTCCAGTATCTGATATACTCTATGTATGACAGCCAGTGTGTGGATGGAGAACTTCCAGTATCTGATATACTCTATGTATGACAGCCAGTGTGTGGATGGAGAACTTCCATATCTGATATACTCTATGTATGCAGAGTGGTGGATGGAAATTTTTTATCTGATATACTCTATGTATGACAGCTAGTGCGTGGATGGAGAACTTCCAGTATCTGATATACTCTATGTATGACAGCCAGTGTGTGGATGGAGAACTTCCAATATCTGATATACTCTATGTATGACAGCCAGTGTGTGGATGGAGAACTTCCAATATCTGATATACTCTATGTATGACAGCCAGTGTGTGGATGGAGAATCCCATTATCTGATATACTCTATGTATGACAGCAGTGTGTGGATGGAGAACTTCCATATCTGATATACTCTATGTATGACAGCAGTGTGTGGATGGAGAACTTCCAATATCTGATATACTCTATGTATGACAGCCAGTGTGTGGATGGAGAATTCCATATCTGATATACTCTATGTATGCGAGCCAGTGTGTGGATGGAGAACTTCCAATATCTGATATACTCTATGTATGACAGCTAGTGCGTGGATGGAGAACTTCCAGTATCTGATATACTCTATGTATGCCAGCTAGTGTGTGGATGGAGAACTTCCAGTATCTGATATACTCTATGTATGCCAGCTAGTGTGTGGATGGAGAACTTCCAGTATCTGATATACTCTATGTATGCCAGCTAGTGCGTGGATGGAGAACTTCCATTATCTGATATACTCTATGTATGACAGCCAGTGCGTGGATGGAGAACTTCCAGTATCTGATATACTATATGTATGCCAGCCAGTGCGTGGATGGAGAAATTCCAGTATCTGATATTCTCTATGTATGACAGCCAGTGTGTGGATGGAGAACTTCCAATATCTGATATACTCTATGTATGACAGCCAGTGTGTGGATGGAGAACTTCCAATATCTGATATACTCTATGTATGAGAGCCAGTGTGTGGATGGAGAACTTCCAATATCTGATATACACTATATATGACAGCCAGTGTGTGGATGGAGAACTTCCAAAATCTGATATACTCTATGTATGACAGCCAGTGTGTGGATGGAGAACTTCCAATATCTGATATACTCTATGTATGCGAGCCAGTGTGTGCATGGAGAACTTCCAATATCTGTTATACTCTATGTATGACAGCTAGTGCGTGGATGGAAAACTTCCAGTATCTGATATACTCTATGTATGCCAGCCAGTGCGTGTATGGAGAACTTCCAGTATCTGATATACTCTATGTATGCCAGCTAGTGCGTGGATGGATAACTTCCTGTATCTGATATACTCTATGTATGCCAGCCAGTGCATGGATGGAGAACTTCCAGTATCTGATATACTCTATGTATGCCAGCTAGTGTGTGGATGGTGAATCACCATTATCTGATATACTATATGTATGACAGCTATTGTGTGAATGAAGAACTTCTAGTATCTGATATACTCTATGTATGACAGCAAGTACGTGGATGGAGAACTTCCAATATCTGATATACTCTATGTATGACAGCCTGTGTGTGGATGGAGAACTTCCAATATCTGATATACTCAATGTATGACAGCTAGTGTGTGGATGGAGAATTTCCAGTATCTGATATACTCTATGTATGCCAGCTAGTGCGTGGATGGAGAACTTCCATTATCTGATATACTCTATGTATGACAGCCAGTGCGTGGATGGAGAACTTCCAGTATCTGATATACTCTATGTATGCCAGCCAGTGCGTGGATGGAGAACTTCCATTATCTGATATACTCTATGTATGACAGCTAGTGCGTGGATGGAGAACTTCCAGTATCTGATATACTCTATGTATGACAGCCAGTGTGTGGATGGAGAACTTCCAATATCTGATATACTCTATGTATGACAGCCAGTGTGTGGATGGAGAACTTCCAATATCTGATATACTCTATGTATGAGAGCCAGTGTGTGGATGGAGAACTTCCAATATCTGATATACTCTATGTATGACAGCCAGTGTGTGGATGGAGAACTTGCAATATCTGATATACTCTATGTATGACAGCTAGTGCATGGATGGAGAACTTCCAGTATCTGATATACTCTATGTATGCCAGCCAGTGCATGGATGGAGAACTTCCAGTATCTGATATACTCTATGTATGCCAGCTAGTGTGTGGATGGTGAATCACCATTATCTGATATACTCTATGTATGACAGCTATTGTGTGAATGGAGAACTTCCAGTATCTGATATACTCTATGTATGCCAGCTAGTGCGTGGATGGAGAACTTCCTGTATCTGATATACTCTATGTATGCCAGCCAGTGCGTGGATGGAGAACTTCCAATATCTGATATACTCTATGTATGACAGCCTGTGTGTGGATGGAGAACTTCCAATATCTGATATACTCAATGTATGACAGCTAGTGTGTGGATGGAGAACTTCCAATATCTGATATACTCTATGAATGACAGCCATTGCGTGGATGGAGAATCACCATTATCTGATATACTCTATGTATGACAGCTAGTGTGTCGATGGAGAACTTCCAGTATCTGATATACTCTATGTATGCCAGCTAGTGTGTGGATGGAGAACTTCCAGTATCTGATATACTCTATGTATGCCAGCTAGTGCGTGGATGGAGAACTTCCATTATCTGATATACTCTATGTATGACAGCCAGTGCGTGGATGGAGAACTTCCAGTATCTGATATACTATATGTATGCCAGCCAGTGCGTGGATGGAGAAATTCCAGTATCTGATATTCTCTATGTATGACAGCCAGTGTGTGGATGGAGAACTTCCAATATCTGATATACTCTATGTATGACAGCCAGTGTGTGGATGGAGAACTTCCAATATCTGATATACTCTATGTATGAGAGCCAGTGTGTGGATGGAGAACTTCCAATATCTGATATACTCTATATATGACAGCCAGTGTGTGGATGGAGAACTTCCAATATCTGATATACTCTATGTATGACAGCCAGTGTGTGGATGGAGAACTTCCAATATCTGATATACTCTATGTATGAGAGCCAGTGTGTGGATGGAGAACTTCCAATATCTGATATACTCTATGTATGACAGCTAGTGCGGGGATGGAGAACTTCCAGTATCTGATATACTCTATGTATGTCAGCCAGTGCGTGTATGGAGAACTTCCAGTATCTGATATACTATATGTATGCCAGCTAGTGTGTGGATAGAGAATCACCATTATCTGATATACTCTATGTATGACAGCTATTGTGTGGATGGAGAACTTCCAGTATCTCATATACTCTATGTATGCCAGCTAGAGCGTGGATGGAGAACTTCCTGTATCTGATATACTCTATGTATGCCAGCCAGTGCGTGGATGGAGAACTTACAGTATCTGATATACTCTATGTATGCCAGCTAGTGTGTGAATGGAGAATCACCATTATCTGATATACTCTATGTATGACAGCTAGTGTGTGGATGGAGAACTTCCAGTATCTCATATACTCTATGTATGACAGCCAGTATGTGGATGGAGAACTTCCAATATCTGATATACTCTATGTATGACAGCCAGTGTGTGGATGGAGAACTTCCAATATCTGATATACTCTTTTTATGACAGCCAGGGTGTGGATGGAGAACTTCCAATATCTGATATACTCTATGTATGACAGCTATCATGTGGACGGAGAACTTCCAGTATCTGATATACTCTATGTATGAGAGCCAGTGTGTGGATGGAGAACTTCCAATATCTGATATACTCTATGAATGACAGCAAGTGCGTTGATGGAGAATCACCATTATCTGATATACTCTATGTATGACAGCTAGTGTGTGGATGGAGAACTTCCAGTATCTGATATACTCTATGTATGCCAGCTAGTGTGTGGATGGAGAACTTTCAGTATCTGATATACTCTATGTATGCCAGCTAGTGTGTGGATGGAGAACTTCCAGTATCTGATATACTCTATGTATGCCAGCTAGTGCGTGGATGGAGAACTTCCAGTATCTGATATACTCTATGTATGCCAGCCAGTGCGTGGATGGAGAACTTCCAGTATCTGATATACTCTATGTATGACAGCCAGTGTGTGGATGGAGAACTTCCAGTATCTGATATACTCTATGTATGACAGCCAGTGTGTGGATGGAGAACTTCCAATATCTGATATACTCTATGTATGACAGCCAGTGTGTGGATGGAGAACTTCCAATATCTGATATACTCTATGTATGACAGCCAGTGTGTGGATGGAGAACTTCCAATATCTGATATACTCTATGTATGACAGCCAGTGTGTGGATGGAGAACTTCCAATATCTGATATACTCTATGTATGCAGCCAGTGTGTGGATGGAGAACTTCCAATATCTGATATACTCTATGTATGACAGCTAGTGTGTGGATGGAGAACTTCCAGTATCTGATATACTCTATGTATGCCAGCCAGTGTGTGGATGGAGAACTTCCAATATCTGATATACTCTATGTATGACAGCTAGTGCGTGGATGGAGAACTTCCAGTATCTGATATACTCTATGTATGCCAGCCAGTGCGTGGATGGAGAACTTCCAGTATCTGATATACTCTATGTATGCCAGCTAGTGTGTGGATGGAGAACTTCCAGTATCTGATATACTCTATGTATGACAGCTAGTGTGTGGATGGAGAACTTCCAGTATCTGATATACTCTATGTATGCCAGCTAGTGTGTGGATGGAGAACTTCCAGTATCTGATATACTCTATGTATGACAGCCAGTGTGTGGATGGAGAACTTCCAATATCTGATATACTCTATGTATGACAGCTAGTGTGTGGATGGAGAACTTCCAGTATCTGATATACTCTATGTATGCCAGCCAGTGCGTGGATGGAGAACTTCCAGTATCTGATATACTCTATGTATGACAGCCAGTGTGTGGATGGAGAACTTCCAATATCTGATATACTCTATGTATGACAGCCAGTGTGTGGATGGAGAACTTCCAATATCTGATATACTCTATGTATGACAGCTAGTGTGTGGATGGAGAACTTCCAATATCTGATATACTCTATGTATGACAGCCATTGCATGGATGGAGAATCACCATTATCTGATATGCTCTATGTATACCAGCTAGTGTGTGGATGGAGAACTTCCAGTATCTGATATACTCTATGTATGAGAGCCAGTGTGTGGATGGAGAACTTCCAATATCTGATATACTCTATGAATGACAGCAAGTGCGTGGATGGAGAATCACCATTATCTGATATACTCTATGTATGACAGCTAGTGTGTGGATGGAGAACTTCCAGTATCTGATATACTCTATGTATGCCAGCTAGTGTGTGGATGGAGAACTTCCAGTATCTGATATACTCTATGTATGCCAGCTAGTGTGTGGATGGAGAACTTCCATTATCTGATATACTCTATGTATGACAGCTAGTGTGTGGATGGAGAACTTCCAATATCTGATATACTCTATGTATGACAGCCAGTGTGTGGATGGAGATCTTCCAATATCTGATATACTCTATTTATGACAGCCAGTGTGTGCATGGAGAACTTTCAATATCTGATATACTCTATGTATGACAGCCAGGGTGTGGATGGAGAATCACCATTATCTGATATACTCAATGTATGCTAGCCAGTGCGTGGATGGAGAACTTCCAGTATCTGATATACTCTATGCATGCCAGCTAGTGTGTGGATGGAGAATCACCATTATCTTATATACACTATGTATGCCAGCTAGTGCGTGGATAGAGAATCACCACTATCTGATATACTCTATGTATGCCAGCTAGTGCGTGGATGAAGAACTTCCAGTATCTGATATACTCTATGTATGCCAGCCAGTGGTGGATGGAGAATACATATCTGATATACTCTATGTATGCAGCTATGTGTGGATGGAGAACTTCCAGTATCTGATATACTCTATGTATGACAGCTAGTGTGTGGATGGAGAATCACCATTATCTGATATACTCTATGTATGACAGCTATTGTGTGGATGGAGAACTTCCAGTATCTGATATACTCTATGTATGGCAGCTAGTGCGTGGATGGAGAACTTCCTGAATCTGATATACTCTATGTATGCCAGCCAGTGCGTGGATGGAGAACTTACAGTATCTGATATACTCTATGTATGCCAGCTAGTGTGTGGATGGAGAACTTCCAGTATCTGATATACTCTATGTATGACAGCTAGTGTGTGGATGGAGAATCACCATTATCTGATATACTCTATGTATGCCAGCTAGTGCGTGGATGGAGAACTTCCAGTATCTGATATACTCTATGTATGCCAGCTAGTGCGTGGATGGAGAACTTCCATTATCTGATATACTCTATGTATGACAGCCAGTGCGTGGATGGAGAACTTCCAGTATCTGATATACTATATGTATGCCAGCCAGTGCGTGGATGGAGAAATTCCAGTATCTGATATTCTCTATGTATGACAGCCAGTGTGTGGATGGAGAACTTCCAATATCTGATATACTCTATGTATGACAGCCAGTGTGTGGATGGAGAACTTCCAATATCTAATATACTCTATGTATGAGAGCCAGTGTGTGGATGGAAAACTTCCAATATCTGATATACTCTATGTATGCCATCTAGTGTGTGGATGGAGAATCACCATTATCTTATATACACTATGTATGCCAGCTAGTGCGTGGATAGAGAATCACCACTATCTGATATACTCTATGTATGCCAGCTAGTGCATGGATGAAGAACTTCCAGTATCTGATATACTCTATGTATGCCAGCCAGTGCGTGGATGGAGAATCACCATTATCTGATATACTCTATGTATGACAGCTAGTGTGTTGATGGAGAACTTCCAATATCTGATATACTCTATGTATGCCAGCTAGTGCGTGGATGGAGAACTTCCATTATCTGATATACTCTATGTATGACAGCTAGTGTGTGGATGGAGAACTTCCAGTATCTGATATACTCTATGTATGACAGCCAGTGTGTGGATGGAGAACTTCAAATATCTGATATACTCTATGTATGACAGCCAGTGTGTGGATGGAGAACTTCCAATATCAGATATACTCTATGTATGACAGCCAGTGTGTGGATGGAGATCTTCCAATATCTGATATACTCTATTTATGACAGCCAGGGTGTGGATGGAGAACTTCCAATATCTGATATACTCTATGCATGCCAGCTAGTGTGTGGATGGAGAATCACCATTATCGTATATACACTATGTATGCCAGCTAGTGCGTGGATAGAGAATCACCACTATCTGATATACTCTATGTATGCCAGCTAGTGCGTGGATGAAGAACTTCCAGTATCTGATATACTCTATGTATGCCAGCCAGTGCGTGGATGGAGAACTTACAGTATCTGATATACTCTATGTATGCCAGCTAGTGTGTGGATGGAGAACTTCCAGTATCTGATATACTTTATGTATGACATCTATTGTGTGGATGGAGAACTTCCAGTATCTGATATACTCTATGTATGCCAGCTATTGCGTGGATGGAGAACTTGCTGTATCTGATATACTCTATGTATGCCAGCCAGTGCGTGGATGGAGAACTTACAGTATCTGATATACTCTATGTATGCCAGCTAGTGTGTGGATGGAGAAACACCATTATCTGATATACTCTACGTATGACAGCTAGTGTGTGGATGGAGAACTTCCAGTATCTGATATACTCTATGTATGCCAGCCAGTGCGTGGATGGAGAATCACCATTATCTGATATACTCTATGTATGACAGCTAGTGTGTTGATGGAGAACTTCCAGTATCTGATATACTCTATGTATGCCAGCTAGTGCGTGGATGGAGAACTTCCATTATCTGATATACTCTATGTATGACAGCTAGTGTGTGGATGGAGAACTTCCAGTATCTGATATACTCTATGTATGACAGCCAGTGTGTGGATGGAGAACTTCCAATATCTGATATACTCTATGTATGACAGCCAGTGTGTGGATGGAGAACTTCCAATATCAGATATACTCTATGTATGACAGCCAGTGTGTGGATGGAGATCTTCCAATATCTGATATACTCTATTTATGACAGCCAGGGTGTGGATGGAGAACTTCCAATATCTGATATACTCTATGTATGCCAGCCAGTGCGTGGATGGAGAATCACCATTATCTGATATACTCTACGTATGACAGCTAGTGTGTGGATGGAGAACTTCCAGTATCTGATATACTCTATGTATGCCAGCCAGTGCGTGGATGGAGAATCACCATTATCTGATATACTCTATGTATGACAGCTAGTGTGTTGATGGAGAACTTCCAGTATCTGATATACTCTATGTATGCCAGCTAGTGCGTGGATGGAGAACTTCCATTATCTGATATACTCTATGTATGACAGCCAGTGTGTGGATGGAGAACTTCCAATATCTGATATACTCTATGTATGACAGCCAGTGTGTGGATGGAGAACTTCCAATATCAGATATACTCTATGTATGACAGCCAGGGTGTGGATGGAGAACTTCCAATATCTGATATACTCTATGTATGCCAGCTATTGTGTGGATGGAGAATCACCATTATCTGATATACTCAATGTATGCTAGCCAGTGCGTTGATGGAGAACTTCCAGTATCTGATATACTCTATGCATGCCAGCTAGTGTGTGGATGGAGAATCACCATTATCGTATATACACTATGTATGCCAGCTAGTGCGTGGATAGAGAATCACCACTATCTGATATACTCTATGTATGCCAGCTAGTGCGTGGATGAAGAACTTCCAGTATCTGATATACTCTATGTATGCCAGCCAGTGCGTGGATGGAGAACTTACAGTATCTGATATACTCTATGTATGCCAGCTAGTGTGTGGATGGAGAACTTCCAGTATCTGATATACTCTATGTATGACATCTATTGTGTGGATGGAGAACTTCCAGTATCTGATATACTCTATGTATGCCAGCTAGTGCGTGGATGGAGAACTTCCTGTATCTGATATACTCTATGTATGCCAGCCAGTGCGTGGATGGAGAACTTACAGTATCTGATATACTCTATGTATGCCAGCTAGTGTGTGGATGGAGAATCACCATTATCTGATATACTCTACGTATGACAGCTAGTGTGTGGATGGAGAACTTCCAGTATCTGATATACTCTATGTATGACAGCCAATGTGTGGATGGAGAACTTCCAATATCTGATATACTCTATGTATGACAGCCAGTGTGTGGATGGAGAACTTCCAATATCTGATATACTCTTTTTATGACAGCCAGAGTGTGGATGGAGAACTTCCAATATCTGATATACTCTATGTATGACAGCTATCATGTGGATGGAGAACTTCCAGTATCTGATATACTCTATGTATGCCAGCTATTGTGTGGATGGAGAATCACCATTATCTGATATACTCAATGTATGCTAGCCAGTGCGTGAATGGAGAACTTCCAGTATCTGATATACTCTATGCATGCCAGCTAGTGTGTGGATGGAGAATCACCATTATCTTATATACACTATGTATGCCAGCTAGTGCGTGGATAGAGAATCACCACTATCTGATATACTCTATGTATGCCAGCTAGTGCGTGGATGAAGAACTTCCAGTATCTGATATACTCTATGTATGCCAGCCAGTGCGTGGATGGAGAACTTCCAATATCTGATATACTCTATGTATGCCAGCTAGTGTGTGGATGGAGAACCTCCAGTATCTGATATATTCTATGTATGACAGCTAGTGTGTGGATGGAGAATCACCATTATCTGATATACTCTATGTATGACAGCTATTGTGTGGATGGAGAACTTCCAGTATCAGATATACTCTATGTATGGCAGCTAGTGCGTGGATGGAGAACTTCCTGAATCTGATATACTCTATGTATGCCAGCCAGTGCGTGGATGGAGAACTTACAGTATCTGATATACTCTATGTATGCCAGCTATTGTGTGGATGGAGAACTTCCAGTATCTCATATACTCTATGTATGCCAGCTAGAGCGTGGATGGAGAACTTCCAGTATCTGATATACTCTATGTATGCCAGCCAGTGCGTGGACGGAGAACTTACAGTATCTGATATACTCTATGTATGCCAGCTAGTGTGTGGATGGAGAATCACCATTATCTGATATACTCTATGTATGACAGCTAGTGTGTGGATGGAGAACTTCCAGTATCTGATATACTCTATGTATGACAGCCAGTGTGTGGATGGAGAACTTCCAATATCTGATATACTCTATGTATGACAGCCAGTGTGTGGATGGAGAACTTCCAATATCTGATATACTCTATGTATGACAGCCAGTGTGTGGATGGAGAACTTCCAATATCTGATATACTCTATGTATGACAGCTATTGTGTGGATGGAGAACTTCCAGTATCTGATATACTCTATGTATGAGAGCCAGTGTGTGGATGGAGAACTTCCAATATCTGATATACTCTATGTATGACAGCAAGTGCGTTGATGGAGAATCACCATTATCTGATATACTCTATGTATGACAGCTAGTGTGTGGATGGAGAACTTCCAGTATCTATTCTATGTATGCAGCTAGTGTGTATGGAGAACTTCACTGATATACTCTATGTATGCCACCTAGTGTGTGGATGGAGAACTTCCATATCTGTATCTCTATGTATGCAGCTAGTGGTGGATGAACTATTCTGATATGAACCCTTCATACTCTATGTATGCAGCTAGTGTGGGATGGAGAACTTCCGTATCTGATATACTCTATGTATGCAGCCATGTGTGGATGGAAACTTCCAGTATCTGATATACTCTATGTATGCCAGCTAGTGTGTGGATGGAGAACTTCCAGTATCTGATATACTCTATGTATGACAGCTAGTGTGTGGATGGAGAATCACCATTATCTGATATACTCTATGTATGCCAGCTAGTGCGTGGATGGAGAACTTCCAGTATCTGATATACTCTATGTATGCAGCCAGTGTGTGGATGGAGAACTTCCAGTATCTGATATACTCTATGTATGCCAGCTAGTGCGTGGATGGAGAACTTCCAGTATCTGATATACTCTATGTATGACAGCAGTGGTGGATGGAGAAATTCCAGTATCTGATATACTCTATGTATGACAGCCAGTGTGTGGATGGAGAACTTCCAATATCTGATATACTCTATGTATGACAGCCAGTGTGTGGATGGAGAACTTCCAATATCTGATAACTCTTTTGACAGCCAGTGTGTGGATGGAGAACTTCCAATATCTGATATACTCTATGTATGACAGCCATGTTGATGGAGAACTTCCAGTATCTGATATACTCTATGTATGACAGCTAGTGTGTGGATGGAGAACTTCCATTATCTGATATACTCTATGTATGCCAGCTAGTGCGTGGATGGAGAACTTCCATTATCTGATATACTCTATGTATGACAGCTAGTGCGTGGATGGAGAACTTCCAGTATCTGATATACTCTATGTATGCCAGCCAGTGTGTGGATGGAGAACTTCCAGTATCTGATATACTCTATGTATGCCAGCTAGTGTGTGGATGGAGAACTTCCAGTATCTGATATACTCTATGTATGCCAGCTAGTGTGTGGATGGAGAACTTCCATTATCTGATATACTCTATGTATGACAGCTAGTGCGTGGATGGAGAACTTCCAGTATCTGATATACTCTATGTATGCCAGCCAGTGCGTGGATGGAGAACTTCCAGTATCTGATATACTCTATGTATGACAGCCAGTGTGTGGATGGAGAACTTCCAATATCTGATATACTCTATGTATGACAGCCAGTGTGTGGATGGAGAACTTCCAATATCTGATATACTCTATGTATGAGAGCCAGTGTGTGGATGGAGAACTTCCAATATCTGATATACACTATATATGACAGCCAGTGTGTGGATGGAGAACTTCCAAAATCTGATATACTCTATGTATGACAGCCAGTGTGTGGATGGAGAACTTCCAATATCTGATATACTCTATGTATGCGAGCCAGTGTGTGCATGGAGAACTTCCAATATCTGTTATACTCTATGTATGACAGCTAGTGCGTGGATGGAAAACTTCCAGTATCTGATATACTCTATGTATGCCAGCCAGTGCGTGTATGGAGAACTTCCAGTATCTGATATACTCTATGTATGCCAGCTAGTGCGTGGATGGAGAACTTCCTGTATCTGATATACTCTATGTATGCCAGCCAGTGCGTGGATGGAGAACTTCCAGTATCTGATATACTCTATGTATGCCAGCTAGTGTGTGGATGGAGAATCACCATTATCTGATATACTATATGTATGACAGCTAGTGCGTGGATGGAGAACTTCCAGTATCTGATATACTCTATGTATGACAGCAAGTACGTGGATGGAGAACTTCCAATATCTGATATACTCTATGTATGACAGCCTGTGTGTGGATGGAGAACTTCCAATATCT
>JABXNX010000152.1:48167-73324 GCA_014843695.1 Archivesica marissinica
ACTATAGCTAGATAAAACAGTAACGCGAAACCTCCGACAAACAAATACAATATGGCTATGTGATATATAGAATTCTATGGATTGAACCAGTACTATAGCTAGATAAAACAGTAACACGAAACCTCCAACAAACAAATACAATATGGCTATGTGATATATAGAATTCTATGGATTGAACCAGGACTATATATTTGATGCTAGATTGTCGGAGGGTAGTTTACAGATGGATCTGTAGTACAGTGGTTAACACGATTGACTGGGAATCCACGGATCACAGGTTCGTTCCCCCATCTGACCCTAATAAAATTAATATTGGGACTTTAAACCAAGGTTTCGTGTCGGTGCTTTACACAGAAGAGGAGAGGCTGGAATGAGTCACTGTCTGTATCATTGCACAATCCTCCAAAATTCTAATCTCTTCAGGAGGCGTCGCTCATATGGGCAACCGGTAGCGACGATAAATAAACGTAAAGCACAGGAGAATCACCATTATCGTATATACACTATGTATGCCAGCTAGTGCGTGGATAGAGAATCACCACTATCTGATATACTCTATGTATGCCAGCTAGTGCGTGGATGGAGAACTTCCAGTATCTGATATACTCTATGTATGCCAGCCAGTGCGTGGATGGAGAACTTACAGTATCTGATATACTCTATGTATGCCAGCTAGTGTGTGGATGGAGAACTTCCAGTATCTGATATACTTTATGTATGACAGCTAGTGTGTGGATGGAGAACTTCCAGTATCTGATATACTCTATGTATGCCAGCTAGTGCGTGGATGGAGAACTTCCTGTATCTGATATACTCTATGTATGCCAGCCAGTGCGTGGATGGAGAACTTACAGTATCTGATATACTCTATGTATGCCAGCTAGTGTGTGGATGGAGAATCACCATTATCTGATATACTCTATGTATGACAGCTAGTGTGTGGATGGAGAACTTCCAGTATCTGATATACTCTATGTATGACAGCCAGTGTGTGGATGGAGAACTTCCAATATCTGATATACTCTATGTATGACAGCCAGTGTGTGGATGGAGAACTTCCAATATCTGATATACTCTATGTATGACAGCCAGTGTGTGGATGGAGAACTTCCAATATCTGATATACTCTATGTATGACAGCTAGTGTGTGGATGGAGAACTTCCAGTATCTGATATACTCTATGTATGCCAGCTAGTGTGTGGATGGAGAAATACCATTATCTGATATACTCTATGTATGCCAGCTAGTGTGTGGATGGAGAATCACCACTATCTGATATCTATGTATGCCAGCTAGTGTGTGGATGGAGAACTTCCAGTATCTGATATACTCTATGTATGCCAGCCAGTGCGTGGATGGAGAACTTCCATTATCTGATATACTCTATGTATGACAGCTAGTGCGTGGATGGAGAACTTCCAGTATCTGATATACTCTATGTATGACAGCCAGTGTGTGGATGGAGAACTTCCAGTATCTGATATACTCTATGTATGACAGCCAGTGTGTGGATGGAGAACTTCCAATATCTGATATACTCTATGTATGACAGCCAGTGTGTGGATGGAGAACTTCCAATATCTGATATACTCTATGTATGACAGCCAGTGTGTGGATGGAGAACTTCCAATATCTGATATACTCTATGTATGACAGCCAGTGTGTGGATGGAGAACTTCCAATATCTGATATACTCTATGTATGACAGCCAGTGTGTGGATGGAGAACTTCCAATATCTGATATACTCTATGATGACAGCCAGTGTGTGGATGGAGAACTTCCAATATCTGATATACTCTATGTATGACAGCCAGTGTGTGGATGGAGAACTTCCAGTATCTGATATACTCTATGTATGCCATCTAGTGTGTGGATGGAGAATCACCATTATCTTATATACACTATGTATGCCAGCTAGTGCGTGGATAGAGAATCACCACTATCTGATATACTCTATGTATGCCAGCTAGTGCATGGATGAAGAACTTCCAGTATCTGATATACTCTATGTATGCCAGCCAGTGCGTGGATGGAGAATCACCATTATCTGATATACTCTATGTATGACAGCTAGTGTGTGGATGGAGAACTTCCAGTATCTGATATACTCTATGTATGCCAGCTAGTGCGTGGATGGAGAACTTCCATTATCTGATATACTCTATGTATGACAGCTAGTGTGTGGATGGAGAACTTCCAGTATCTGATATACTCTATGTATGACAGCCAGTGTGTGGATGGAGAACTTCCAATATCTGATATACTCTATGTATGACAGCCAGTGTGTGGATGGAGAACTTCCAATATCAGATATACTCTATGTATGACAGCCAGTGTGTGGATGGAGATCTTCCAATATCTGATATACTCTATTTATGACAGCCAGGTGTGGATGGAGACTTCCAATATCTGATATACTCTATGTATGACAGCCAGTGTGTGGATGGAGAACTTCCAATATCTGATATACTCTATGTATGACAGCTAGTGTGTGGATGGAGAATCACCATTATCTGATATACTCAATGTATGCTAGCCAGTGCGTGGATGGAGAACTTCCAGTATCTGATATACTCTATGCATGCCAGCTAGTGTGTGGATGGAGAATCACCATTATCTATATACACTATGTATGCCAGCTAGTGCGTGGATAGAGAATCACCACTATCTGATATACTCTATGTATGCCAGCTAGTGCGTGGATGAAGAACTTCCAGTATCTGATATACTCTATGTATGCCATCCAGTGCGTGGATGGAGAACTTACAGTATCTGATATCTATGTATGCCAGCTAGTGTGTGGATGGAGAATACCATTATCTGATATACTCTATGTATGACAGCTATTGTGTGGATGGAGAACTTCCAGTATCAGATATACTCTATGTATGGCAGCTAGTGCGTGGATGGAGAACTTCCTGTATCTGATATACTCTATGTATGCCAGCCAGTGCGTGGATGGAGAACTTACAGTATCTGATATACTCTATGTATGCCAGCTAGTGTGTGGATGGAGAACTTCCAGTATCTGATATACTCTATGTATGACAGCTAGTGTGTGGATGGAGAATCACCATTATCTGATATACTCTATGTATGCCAGCTAGTGCGTGGATGGAGAACTTCCAGTATCTGATATACTCATGTTTGCCAGCCAGTGTGTGGATGGAGAACTTCCAGTATCTGATATACTCTATGTATGCCAGCCAGTGTGTGGATGGAGAACTTCCAGTATCTGATATACTCTATGTATGACAGCCAGTGTGTGGATGGAGAACTTCCAGTATCTGATACACTTTATGTATGACAGCTAGTGTGTGGATGGAGAACTTCCAGTATCTGATATACTCTATGTATGACAGCTAGTGTGTGGATGGAGAACTTCCAGTATCTGATACACGTTATGTATGACAGCTAGTGTGTGGATGGAGAACTTCCAATATCTGATATACTCTATGTATGACAGCTAGTGTGTGGATGGAGAACTTCCAGTATCTGATATGCTCTATGTATGACAGCTAGTGTGTGGATGGAGAACTTTAAATATCTGATATACTCTATGTATGCCAGCCAGTGCGTGGATGGAGAACTTCCAATATCTGATATACTCTATGTATGACAGCCAGTGTGTGGATGGAGAACTTCCAATATCTGATATACTCTATGTATGACAGCTAGTGTGTGGATGGAGAACTTCCAATATCTGATATACTCTATGAATGACAGCCATTGCATGGATGGAGAATCACCATTATCTGATATGCTCTGTGTATACCAGCTAGTGTGTGGATGGAGAACTTCCAGTATCTGATATACTCTATGTATGAGAGCCAGTGTGTGGATGGAGAACTTCCAATATCTGATATACTCTATGAATGACAGCAAGTGCGTGGATGGAGAATCACCATTATCTGATATACTCTATGTATGCCAGCTAGTGTGTGGATGGAGAACTTCCAGTATCTGATATACTCTATGTATGCCAGCTAGTGCGTGGATGGAGAACTTCGATTATCTGAAATACTCTATGTATGACAGCCAGTGCGTGGATGGAGAACTTCCAGTATCTGATATACTATATGTATGCCAGCCAGTGCGTGGATGGAGAAATTCCAGTATCTGATATTCTCTATGTATGACAGCCAGTGTGTGGATGGAGAACTTCCAATATCTGATATACTCTATGTATGACAGCCAGTGTGTGGATGGAGAACTTCCATTATCTGATATACTCTATGTATGAGAGCCAGTGTGTGGATGGAGAACTTCCAATATCTGATATACTCTATATATGACAGCCAGTGTGTGGATGGAGAACTTCCAATATCTGATATACTCTATGTATGACAGCCAGTGTGTGGATGGAGAACTTCCAATATCTGATATACTCTATGTATGACAGCCAGTGTGTGGATGGAGAACTTCCAGTATCTGATATACTCTATGTATGACAGCTAGTGTGTGGATGGAGAACTTCCAGTATCTGATATACTCTATGTATGACAGCTAGTGTGTGGATGGAGAACTTCCAGTATCTGATATACTTTATGTATGACAGCTAGTGTGTGGATGGAGAACTTCCAATATCTGATATACTCTATGTATGACAGCTAGTGTGTGGATGGAGAACTTCCAGTATCTGATATGCTCTATGTATGACAGCTAGTGTGTGGATGGAGAACTTTAAATATCTGATATACTCTATGTATGCCAGCCAGTGCGTGGATGGAGAACTTCCAATATCTGATATACTCTATGTATGACAGCCAGTGTGTGGATGGAGAACTTCCAATATCTGATATACTCTATGTATGACAGCTAGTGTGTGGATGGAGAACTTCCAATATCTGATATACTCTATGAATGACAGCCAATGCATGGATGGAGAATCACCATTATCTGATATGCTCTATGTATACCAGCTAGTGTGTGGATGGAGAACTTCCAGTATCTGATATACTCTATGTATGAGAGCCAGTGTGTGGATGGAGAACTTCCAATATCTGATATACTCTATGAATGACAGCAAGTGCGTGGATGGAGAATCACCATTATCTGATATACTCTATGTATGACAGCTAGTGTGTGGATGGAGAACTTCCAGTATCTGATATACTCTATGTATGCCAGCTAGTGTGTGGATGGAGAACTTCCAGTATCTGATATACTCTATGTATGACAGCTAGTGTGTGGATGGAGAACTTCCAATATCTGATATACTCTATGTATGACAGCTAGTGTGTGGATGGAGAACTTCCAGTATCTGATATACTCTATGTATGACAGCTAGTGTGTGGATGGAGAACTTTCAATATCTGATATACTCTATGTATGCCAGCCAGTGCGTGGATGGAGAACTTCCAATATCTGATATACTCTATGTATGACAGCCAGTGTGTGGATGGAGAACTTCCAATATCTGATATACTCTATGTATGCCAGCTAGTGTGTGGATGGAGAATCACCATTATCTGATATACTCTATGTATGCCAGCCAGTGCGTGGATGGAGAACTTCCAGTATCTGATATACTCTATGCATGCCAGCTAGTGTGTGGATGGAGAATCACCATTATCTTATATACACTATGTATGCCAGCTAGTGCGTGGATAGAGAATCACCACTATCTGATATACTCTATGTATGCCAGCTAGTGCGTGGATGAAGAACTTCCAGTATCTGATATACTCTATGTATGCCAGCCAGTGCGTGGATGGAGAACTTACAGTATCTGATATACTCTATGTATGCCAGCTAGTGTGTGGATGGAGAACTTCCAGTATCTGATATACTCTATGTATGACAGCTAGTGCGTGGATGGAGAACTTCCATTATCTGATATACTCTATGTATGCCAGCCATTACGTGGATGGAGAATCACCATTATCTGATATGCTCTATGTATGACAGCCAGTGGGTGGATGGAGAACTTCCAATATCTGATATACTCTATGTATGACAGCCAGTGTGTGGATGGAGAACTTCCAATATCTGATATACTCTATGTATGCCAGCCAGTATGTGGATGGAGAATCACCATTATCTAATATACTCTATGTATGCCAGCTAGTGTGTGGATGGAGAACTTTCAGTATCTGATATACTCTATGTATGCCAGCTAGTGTGTGGATGGAGAACTTCCAATATCTGATATACTCTATGTATGCCAGCCAGTGCGTGGATGGAGAACTTACAGTATCTGATATACTCTATGTATGCCAGCTAGTGTGTGGATGGAGAATCACCATTATCTGATATACTCAATGTATGCCAGCCAGTGCGTGGATGGAAAACTTCCAGTATCTTATATACTCTATGCATGCCAGCTAGTGTGTGGATGGAGAATCACCATTATCTTATATACACTATGTATGCCAGCTAGTGCGTGGATAGAGAATCACTACTATCTGATATACTCTATGTATGCCATCTAGTGCGTGGATGAAGAACTTGCAGTTTCTGATATACTCTATGTATGCCAGCTAGTGCATGGATGGAGAATCACCACTATCTGATATACTCTGTGTATGCCAGCTAGTGCGTGTATGGAGAACTTCCATTATCTGATATACTCTATGTATGACAGCCAGTGCGTGGTTGGAGAACTTCCATTATCTGATATACTCTATGTATGACAGCAAGTGTGTGGATGGAGAACTTCCAATATCTGATATACTCTATGTATGAGAGCCAGTGTGTGGATGGAGAACTTCCAATATCTGATATACTCTATTTATGACAGCCAGTGTGTGGATGGAGAACTTCCAATATCTGATATACTCTATGTATGACAGCCAGTGTGTGGATGGAGAACATCCAATATCTGATATACTCTATGTATGCCAGCCAGTGTGTGGATGGAGAATCACCATTATCTGATATACTCTATGTATGCCAGCTAGTGTGTGGATGGAGAACTTCCAGTATCTGATATACTCTATGTATGACAGCCAGGGTGTGGATAGAGAACTTCCAATATCTGATATACTCTATGTACGACAGCTAGTGTATGGATGGAGAACTTCCAGTATCTGATATACTCTATGTATGCCAGCCAGTGCGTGGATGGAGAACTTCCAGTATCTGATATACTCTATGTATGCCAGCTATTGTGTGGATGGAGAATCACCATTATCTGATATACTCTATGTATGACAGCCAGTGCGTGGATGGAGAACTTCCAGTATCTGATATACTCTATGTATGCCAGCTAGTGTGTGGATGGAGAACTTCCAGTATCTGATATACTCTATGTATGACAGCCAGTGCGTGGATGGAGAATCACCATTATCTGATATACTCTATGTATGCCAGCCATTACGTGGATGGAGAATCACCATTATCTGATATGCTCTATGTATGACAGCCAGTGGGTGGATGGAGAACTTCCAATATCTGATATACTCTATGTATGACAGCCAGTGTGTGGATGGAGAACTTCCAATATCTGATATACTCTATGTATGCCAGCCAGTATGTGGATGGAGAATCACCATTATCTAATATACTCTATGTATGCCAGCTAGTGTGTGGATGGAGAACTTTCAGTATCTGATATACTCTATGTATGCCAGCTAGTGTGTGGATGGAGAACTTCCAATATCTGATATACTCTATGTATGACAGCTAGGGTATGGATGGAGAACTTCCAGTATCTAATATACTCTATGTATGACAGCTAGTGTGTGGATGGAGAACTTCCAGTATCTGATATACTCTATGTATGCCAGCCAGTGCGTGGATGGAGAACTTCCAGTATCTGATATACTCTATGTATGCCAGCTAGTGTGTGGATGGAGAATCACCATTATCTGATATACTCTATGTATGACAGCCAGTGCGTGGATGGAGAACTTCCAGTATCTGATATACTCTATGTATGCCAGCTAGTGTGTGGATGGAGAACTTCCAGTATCTGATATACTCTATGTATGACAGCCAGTGCGTGGATGGAGAATCACCATTATCTGATATACTCTAGGTATGCCAGCCATTGCGTGGATGGAGAATCACCATTATCTGATATGCTCTATGTATGACAGCCAGTGGGTGGATGGAGAACTTCCAATATCTGATATACTCTATGTATGAGAGCCAGTGTGTGGATGGAGAACTTCCAATATCTGATATACTCTATGTATGACAGCTAGTGCGTGGATGGAGAATTTCCAGTATCTGATATACTCTATGTATGCCAGCTAGTGTGTGGATGGAGAATCACCATTATCTGATATACTCTATGTATGACAGCTATTGTGTGGATGGAGAACTTCCAATATCTGATATACTCTATGTATGCCAGCTAGTGTGTGGATGGAGAATCACCATTATCTGATATACTCTATGTATGCCAGCTAGTGCGTGGATGGAGAACTTCCAGTATCTGATATACTCTATGTATGCCAGCCAGTGTGTGGATGGAGAACTTCCAGTATCTGATATACTCTATGTATGCCAGCTAGTGTGTGGATGGAGAATCACCATTATCTGATATACTCTATGTATGACAGCCAGTGCGTGGATGGAGAACTTCCAGTATCTGATATACTCTATGTATGCCAGCTAGTGCGTGGATGGAGAACTTCCTGTATCTGATATACCCTATGTTTGCCAGCCAGTGCGTGGATGGAGAACTTACAGTATCTGATATACTCTATGTATGCCAACTAGTGTGTGGATGGAGAATCACCATTATCTGATATACTCTATGTATGCCAGCTAGTGTGTGGATGGAGAACTTCCAGTATCTGATATACTCTATGTATGCCAGCTAGTGTGTGGATGGAGAACTTCCAATATCTGATATACTCTATGTATGACAGCTAGGGTATGGATGGAGAACTTCCAGTATCTGATATACTCTATGTATGACAGCTAGTGTGTGGATGGAGAACTTCCAGTATCTGATATACTCTATGTATGACAGCCAGGGTGTGGATAGAGAACTTCCAATATCTGATATACTCTATGTACGACAGCTAGTGTGTGGATGGAGAGCTTCCAGTATCTGATATACTCTATGTATGCCAGCCAGTGCGTGGATGGAGAACTTCCAGTATCTGATATACTCTATGTATGCCAGCTAGTGTGTGGATGGAGAACTTCCAATATCTGATATACTCTATGTATGACAGCTAGGGTATGGATGGAGAACTTCCAGTATCTGATATACTCTATGTATGCCAGCCAGTGCGTGGATGGAGAACTTCCATTATCTGATATACTCTATGTATGACAGCCAGTGTGTGGATGGAGAACTTCCAATATCTGATATACTCTATGTATGACAGCCAGTGTGTGGATGGAGAACTTCCAATATCTGATATACTCTATGTATGCCAGCCAGTATGTGGATGGAGAATCACCATTATCTAATATACTCTATGTATGCCAGCTAGTGTGTGGATGGAGAACTTTCAGTATCTGATATACTCTATGTATGCCAGCTAGTGTGTGGATGGAGAACTTCCAATATCTGATATACTCTATGTATGACAGCTAGGGTATGGATGGAGAACTTCCAGTATCTAATATACTCTATGTATGACAGCTAGTGTGTGGATGGAGAACTTCCAGTATCTGATATACTCTATGTATGCCAGCAAGTGCGTGGATGGAGAACTTCCAGTATCTGATATAATCTATATATGCCAGCTATTGTGTGGATGGAGAATCACCATTATCTGATATACTCTATGTATGACAGCCAGTGCGTGGATGGAGAACTTCCAGTATCTGATATACTCTATGTATGCCAGCTAGTGTGTGGATGGAGAACTTCCAGTATCTGATATACTCTATGTATGACAGCCAGTGCGTGGATGGAGAATCACCATTATCTGATATACTCTAGGTATGCCAGCCATTGCGTGGATGGAGAATCACCATTATCTGATATGCTCTATGTATGACAGCCAGTGGGTGGATGGAGAACTTCCAATATCTGATATACTCTATGTATGAGAGCCAGTGTGTGGATAGAGAACTTCCAATATCTGATATACTCTATGTATGCCAGCTAGTGTGTGGATGGAGAATCACCATTATCTGATATACTCTATGTATGACAGCCAGTGTGTGGATGGAGAACTTCCAATATCTGATATACTCTATGTATGCCAGCTAGTGTGTGGATGGAGAATCACTATTATCTGATATACTCTATGTATGACAGCTATTGAGTGGATGGAGAACTTCCAGTATCTGATATACTCTATGTATGCCAGCTAGTGCGTGGATGGAGAACTTCCAGTATCTGATATACTCTATGTATGCCAGCCAGTGTGTGGATGGAGAACTTCCAGTATCTGATATACTCTATGTATGCCAGCTAGTGTGTGGATGGAGAATCACCATTATCTGATATACTCTATGTATGACAGCCAGTGCGTGGATGGAGAACTTCCAGTATCTGATATACTCTATGTATGCCAGCTAGTGCGTGGATGGAGAACTTCCTGTATCTGATATACTCTATGTATGCCAGCCAGTGCGTGGATGGAGAACTTCCAGTATCTGATATACTCTATGTATGCCAGCTAGTGTGTGGATGGAGAATCACCATTATCTTATATACACTATGTATGCCAGCTAGTGCGTGGATAGAGAATCACCACTATCTGATATACTCTATGTATGCCAGCTAGTGCGTGGATGAAGAACTTCCAGTATCTGATATACTCTATGTATGCCAGCTAGTGCGTCGATGGAGAATCACTACTATCTGATATACTCTGTGTATGCCAGCTAGTGCGTGTATGGAGAACTTCCATTATCTGATATACTCTATGTATGACAGCCAGTGCGTGGTTGGAGAACTTCCATTATCTGATATACTCTATGTATGACAGCAAGTGTGTGGATGGAGAACTTCCAATATCTGATATACTCTATGTATGAGAGCCAGGGTGTGGATGGAGAACTTCCAATATCTGATATACTCTATTTATGACAGCCAGTGTGTGGATGGAGAACTTCCAATATCTGATATACTCTATGTATGACAGCCAGTGTGTGGATGCAGAACTTCCAATATCTGATATACTCTATGTATGCCAGCCAGTGTGTGGATGGAGAATCACCATTATCTGATATACTCTATGTATGCCAGCTAGTGTGTGGATGGAGAACTTCCAGTATCTGATATACTCTATGTATGCCAGCTAGTGTGTGGATGGAGAACTTCCAGTATCTGATATACTCTATGTATGAGAGCCAGGGTGTGGATGGAGAACTTCCAATATCTGATATACTCTATTTATGACAGCCAGTGTGTGGATGGAGAACTTCCAATATCTGATATACTCTATGTATGACAGCCAGTGTGTGGATGCAGAACTTCCAATATCTGATATACTCTATGTATGCCAGCCAGTGTGTGGATGGAGAATCACCATTATCTGATATACTCTATGTATGCCAGCTAGTGTGTGGATGGAGAACTTCCAGTATCTGATATACTCTATGTATGCCAGCTAGTGTGTGGATGGAGAACTTCCAATATCTGATATACTCTATGTATGACAGCTAGGGTATGGATGGAGTACTTCCAGTATCTGATATACTCTATGTATGTATGGATGGAGAAATTCCAGTATCTGATATACTCTATGTATGCCAGCTAGTGTGTGGATGGAGAATCACCATTATCTGTTATACTCTATGTATGACAGCTATTGTGTGGATGGAGAACTTCCAATATCTGATATACTCTATGTATGCCAGCTAGTGTGTGGATGGAGACTCACCATTATCTGATATACTCTATGTATGACAGCTATTGTGTGGATGGAGAACTTCCAGTATCTGATATACTCTATGTATGCCAGCTAGTGCGTGGATGGAGAACTTCCAGTATCTGATATACTCTATGTATGCCAGCCAGTGCGTGTATGGAGAACTTCCAGTATCTGATATACTCTATGTATGCCAGCTAGTGCGTGGATGGAGAACTTCCTGTATCTGATATACTCTATGTATGCCAGCTAGTGCGTGGATGGAGAACTTCCTGTATCTGATATACTCTATGTATGCCAGCCAGTGCGTGGATGGAGAACTTACAGTATCTGATATACTCAATGTATGCCAGCCAGTGCGTGGATGGAGAACCTCCAGTATCTGATATACTCTATGCATGCCAGCTAGTGTGTGGATGGAGAATCACCATTATCTTATATACACTATGTATGCCAGCTAGTGCGTGGATAGAGAATCACCACTATCTGATATACTCTATGTATGCCAGCTAGTGCGTGTATGAAGAACTTCCAGTATCTGATATACTCTATGTATGCCAGCTAGTGCGTCGATGGAGAATCACCACTATCTGATATACTCTGTGTATGCCAGCCATTGCGTGGATGGAGAATCACCATTATCTGATATGCTCTATGTATGACAGCCAGTGGGTGGATGGAGAACTTCCAATATCTGATATACTCTATGTATGACAGCTAGTGCGTGGATGGAGAACGTCCAGAATCTGATATACTCTATGTATGCCAGCCAGTGCGTGGATGGAGAACTTCCAGTATCTGATATACTCAATGTACGCCAGCTAGTGATTGGATGGAGAATCACCATTATCTGATATACTCTATGTATGACAGCTATTGTGTGGATGGAGAACTTCCAGTATCTGATATACTCTATGTATGCCAGCCAGTGTGTGGATGGAGAACTTCCAGTATCTTATATACTCTATGTATGCCAGCTAGTGTGTGGATGGAGAATCACCATTATCTGATATACTCTATGTATGACAGCCAGTGCGTGGATTGAGAACTTCCAGTATCTGATATACTCTATGTATGCCAGCTATTGTGTGGATGGAGAACTTCCAGTATCTGATATACTCTATGTATGACAGCCAGGGTGTGGATGGAGAACTTCCAATATCTGATATACTCTATGTACGACAGCTAGTGTGTGGATGGAGAGCTTCCAGTATCTGATATACTCTATGTATGCCAGCCAGTGCGTGGATGGAGAACTTCCAGTATCTGATATACTCTATGTATGCCAGCTATTGTGTGGATGGAGAATCACCATTATCTGATATACTCTATGTATGACAGCCAGTGCGTGGATGGAGAACTTCCAGTATCTGATATACTCTATGTATGCCAGCTAGTGTGTGGATGGAGAACTTCCATTATCTGATATACTCTATGTATGACAGCCAGTGCTTGGATGGAGAATCACCATTATCTGATATACTCTAGGTATGCCAGCCATTGCGTGGATGGAGAATCACCATTATCTGATATGCTCTATGTATGACAGCCAGTGGGTGGATGGAGAACTTCCAATATCTGATATACTCTATGTATGAGAGCCAGTGTGTGGATGGAGAACTTCCAATATCTGATATACTCTATGTATGACAGCTAGTGCGTGGATGGAGAACTTCCAGTGTCTGATATACTCTATGTATGCCAGCCAGTGCGTGGATGGAGAACTTCCAGTATCTGATATTCTCTATGTATGCCAGCTAGTGTGTGGATGGAGAATCACCATTATCTGATATACTTTATGTATGACAGCTATTGTGTGGATGGAGAACTTCCAATATCTGATATACTCTATGTATGCCAGCTAGTGTGTGGATGGAGAATCACCATTATCTGATATACTCAATGTATGACAGCTATTGTGTGGATGGAGAACTTCCAGTATCTGATATACTCTATGTATGCCAGCTAGTGCGTGGATGGAGAACTTCCAATATCTGATATACTCTATGTATGCCAGCCAGTGTGTGGATGGAGAACTTCCAATATCTGATATACTCTATTTATGACAGCCAGTGTGTGGATGGAGAACTTCCAATATCTGATATACTCTATGTATGACAGCTATCGTGTGGATGGAGAACTTCCAGTATCTGATATTCTCTATGTATGCCATCTAGTGTGTGGATGGAGAATCACCATTATCTTATATAACCTATGTATGCCCGCTAGTGCGTGGATAGAGAATCACCACTATCTGTTATACTCTATGTATGCCAGCTAGTCTGTGGATGGAGAATCACCACTATCTGATATACTCTATGTATGCCAGCTAGTGCGTGGATGAAGAACTTCCAGTATCTGATATACTCTATGTATGACAGCCAGCGCGTGGATGGAGAACTTCCAGAATCTGATATACTCTATGTATGCCAGCTAGTGTGTGGATGGAGAACTTCCAGTATCTGATATACTATATATATGCCAGCTATTGTGTGGATCGAGAATCATCATTATCTGATATACTCTATGTATGACAGCCAGTGCGTGGATGGAGAACTTCCAGTATCTGATATACTCTATGTATGCCAGCTAGTGCTTGGATGGAGAATCACCATTATCTGATATACTCTATTTATGACAGCCGGTGTGTGGATGGAGAACTTCCAATATCTGATATACTCTATGTTTGACAGCCAGTGTGTGGATGGAGAACTTCCAATATCTGATATACTCTATGTATGCCAGCTAGTGTGTGGATGGAGAACTTCCAGTATCTGATATACTCTATGTATGCCAGCTAGTGTGTGGATGGAGAACTTCCAATATATGATATACTCTATGTATGATAGCTAGGGTATGGATGGAGAACTTCCAATATCTGATATACTCTATGTATGCCAGCCAGTGTGTGGATGGAGAACTTCCAATATATGATATACTCTATGTATGACAGCTAGGGTATGGATGGAGAACTTCCAGTATCTGATATACTTTATGTATGACTGCTAGTGTGTGGATGGAGAACCTCCAGTATCTGATATACTCTATGTAAGACAGCCAGGGTGTGGATGGAGAACTTCCAGTATCTGATATACTCTATATATGCCAGCTAGTGTGTGGATGGAGAATCACCATTATCTGATATACTCTATGAATGACAGCTAGTGTGTGGATGGAGAACTTCCAGTATCTGATATACTCTATGTATGACAGCCAGGGTGTGGATGGAGAACTTCGAGTATCTGATATACTCTATATATGCCAGCTAGTTTGTGGATGGAGAATCACCATTATCTGATATACTCTATGTATGACTTCTAGTTTGTGGATGGAGACCTTTCAATATCTGATATACTCTATGTATGACAGCTAGTGTGTGGAAGGAGAACTTCCAATATCTGATATACTCTATGTATGACAGCTAGTGTGTGGATGGAGAACTTCCAATATCTGATATGCTCTATGTATGCCAGACAGTGCGTGGATGGAGAACTTCCAGTATCTGATATACTCTATGTATGACACCAAGTGTGTGGTTGGAGAACTTTCAATATCTGATATACTCTATGAATGACAGCAATTGCGTGGTTGGAGAACTTCCAGTATCTGATATACTCAATGTATGACAGCCAGTGTGTGGATGGAGAACTTCCAATATCTGATATACTCTCTGTATGCCAGCCAGTGTGTGGATGGAGAATCACCATTATCTGAGATACTCTATGTATGCCAGCTAGTGTGTGGATGGAGAACTTCCAGTATCTGATATACTCTATGTATGACAGCCAGGGTGTGGATGGAGAACTTCGAGTATCTGATATACTCTATATATGCCAGCTAGTTTGTGGATGGAGAATCACCATTATCTGATATACTCTATGTATGACAGCTAGTTTGTGGATGGAGACCTTTCAATATCTGATATACTCTATGTATGCCAGCTAGGGTGATGGAGAATCCATACTATATACTATGTATGCCAGCAGTGGTGGATGGAGAATTCCAATCTGATATACTCTATGTATGCAGCAGTGTGTGGATGGAGAACTTCCATATCTATATACTCTATGTATGCAGCAGTGGTGGATGGAGAACTTCCATATCTATATACTCTATGTATGACAGCAGTGTGTGGATGAGAACTTCCATATATATACTCTATGATGCACATGTGGATGAGATCCATATCTGATATACTCTATGTATGCAGCAGTGTGTGATGGAGAACTTCCATATCTGATATACTCATGTATGCAGCAGTGTGTGGATGGAGAACTTCCAGTATCTGATATACTCTATGTATGCCAGCTAGTGCGTGGATGGAGAATCACCATTATCTGATATACTCTATGTATGCCAGCATGTATGGAGAACCTCTATGTATGCCAGCTAGTGTGTGGATGGAGAATCACCACTATCTGATATACTCTATGTATGCCAGCCAGTGCGTGGATGGAGAACTTCCAGTATCTGATATACTCTATGTATGACAGCCAGTGTGTGGATGGAGAACTTCCAAAACATATCTGATATACTCTATGTATGCCAGCCAGTGCGTGGATGGAGAACTTCCAGTATCTGATATACTCTATGTATGACAGCCAGTGTGTGGATGGAGAACTTCCAATATCTGATATACTCTATGTATGCCAGCCAGTGTGTGGATGGAGAACTTCCAATATCTGATATACTCTATGTATGACAGCTAGTGTGTGGATGGAGAATCCATTATCTGATATACTCTATGTATGACAGCTAGTGTGTGGATGGAGAACTTCCAATATCTGATATACTCTATGTATGACAGCTAGTGTGTGGATGGAGAACTTCCAATATCTGATATACTCTATGTATGACAGCTAGTGTGTGGATGGAGAACTTCCAATATCTGATATACTCTATGTATGCCAGCCAGTGCGTGGATGGAGAACTTCCAGTATCTGATATACTCTATGTATGACACCAAGTGTGTGGATGGAGAACTTTCAATATCTGATATACTCTATGAATGACAGCAATTGCGTGGTTGGAGAACTTCCAATATCTGATATTCTCTATGTATGACAGCAAGTGTGTGGATGGAGAACTTCCAATATCTGATATACTCTATGTATGAGAGCCAGTGTGTGGATGGAAAACTTCCAATATCTGATATACTCTATTTATGACAACCGGTGTGTGGATGGAGAACTTCCAATATCTGATAAACTCTATGTATAACAGCCAGTGTGTGGATGGAGAACTTCCAATATCTGATATACTCTATGTATGAGAGCCAGAGTGTGGATGGAAAACTTCCAATATCTGATATACTCTATTTATGACTGCCGGTGTGTGGATGGAGAACATCCAATATCTGATATACTCTATGTTTGACAGCCAGTGTGTGGATGGAGAACTTCCAATATCTGATATACTCTATGTATGCCAGCTAGTGTGTGGATGGAGAACTTCCAGTATCTGATATACTCTATGTATGCCAGCTAGTGTGTGGATGGAGAACTTCCAATATCTGATATACTCTATGTATGACAGCTAGGATATGGATGGAGAACTTCCAGTATCTGATATACTCTATGTATGACAGCTAGTGTGTGGATGGAGAACCTCCAGTATCTGATATACTCTATGTATGACAGCCAGGGTGTGGATGGAGAACTTCCAGTATCTGATATACTCTTTATATGCTAGCTAGTGTGTGGATGGAGAATCACCATTATCTGATATACTCTATGAATGACAGCTAGTGTGTGGATGGAGAACTTCCAGTATCTGATATACTGTATGTATGACAGCTAGTTTGTGGATGGAGAACTTTCAATATCTGATATACTCTATGTATGACAGCTAGTGTGTGGATGGAGAACTTCCAATATCTGATATACTCTATGTATGACAGCTAGTGTGTGGATGGAGAACTTCCAGTATCTGATATACTCTATGTATGACACCAAGTTTGTGGATGGAGAACTTTCAATATCTGATATATTCTATGAATGACAGCAATTGCGTGGTTGGAGAACTTCCATTATCTGATATACTCTATGTATAACAGCAAGTGTGTGGATGGAGAACTTCCAGTATCTGATATACTCTATGTATGAGAGCCAGTGTGTGGATGGAGAACTTCCAATATCTGATATACTCTATTTATGACAGCCAGTGTGTGGATGGAGAACTTCCAATATCTGATATAATCTATGTATGACAGCCAGTGTGTGGATGGAGAACTTCCAATATCTGATATACTCTATGTATGCCAGCCAGTGTGTGGATGGAGAATCACCATTATCTGATATACTCTATGCATGCCAGCTAGTGTGTGGATGGAGAACTTCCAGTATCTGATATACTCTATGTATGCCAGCTAGTGCGTGGATGGAGAATCACCATTATCTGATATACTCTATGTATGCCAGCTTGTGCGTGGATGGAGAATCACCACTATCTGATATACTCTATGTATGCCAGCCAGTACGTTGATTGAGAACTTCCAGTATCTGATATACTCTATGTATGACAGCCAGTTGTGGATGGAGAACTTCCAATATCTGATATACTCTATGTATGCCAGCCAGTGCGTGGATGGAGAACTTCAGTATCTGATATACTCTATGTATGACAGCCAGTGTGTGGATGGAGAACTTCCAATATCTGATATACTCTATGTATGCCAGCCAGTGTGTGGATGGAGAACTTCCAATATCTGATATACTCTATGTATGACAGCTAGTGTGTGGATGGAGAATCACCATTATCTGATTACTCTATGTATGACAGCTAGTTTGTGGATGGAGAACTTCCAATATCTGATATACTCTATGTATGACAGCTAGTGTGTGGATGGAGAACTTCCAATATCTGATATACTCTATGTATGACAGCTAGTGTGTGGATGGAGAATTCCCAATATCTGATATACTCTATGTATGCCAGCCAGTGCGTGGATGGAGAACTTCCAGTATCTGATATACTCTATGTATGACACCAAGTGTGTGGATGGAGAACTTTCAATATCTGATATACTCTATGAATGACAGCAATTGCGTGGTTGGAGAACTTCCAATATCTGATATACTCTATGTATGAGAGCCAGTGTGTGGATGGAAAACTTCCAATATCTGATATACTCTATTTATGACAGCCGGTGTGTGGATGGAGAACTTCCAATATCTGATATACTCTATGTATGACAGCCAGTGTGTGGATGGAGAACTTCCAATATCTGATATACTCTATGTATGACAGCAGGTTGATGGAGAACCCATTATATACTCTATGATGACAGCTGTGTGGAGAACTCCAATCATACTCTATGTATGCAGTATGATGATATTTGACTGTTGGCTCGTGTGGAGAATCACCACTATCTGATATACTCTATGTATGCCAGCTAGTGCGTGGATGGAGAATCACCACTATCTGATATACTCTATGTATGCCAGCCCGTGCGTGGATGGAGAACTTCCAGTATCTGATATACTCTATGTATGACAGCCAGTGTGTGGATGGAGAACTTCCAATATCTGATATGCTCTATGTATGCCAGCCAGTGCGTGGATGGAGAACTTCCAGTATCTGATATACTCTATGTATGACAGCCAGTGTGTGGATGGAGAACTTCCAGTATCTGATATACTCTATGTATGACAGCTAGTTTGTGGATGGAGAACTTTCAATATCTGATATACTCTATGTATGACAGCTAGTGTGTGGAAGGAGAACTTCCAATATCTGATATGCTCTATGTATGCCAGCCAGTGCGTGGATGGAGAACTTCCAGTATCTGATATACTCTATGTATGACACCAAGTGTGTGTATGGAGAACTTTTAATATCTGATATACTCTATGAATGACAGCAATTGCGTGGTTGGAGAACTTCCATTATCTGATATACTCTATGTATGAAAGCTAGTTTGTGGATGGAGAACTTTCAATATCTGATATACTCTATGTATGACAGCTAGTGTGTGGAAGGAGAACTTCCAATATCTGATATACTCTATGTATGACAGCTAGTGTGTGGATGGAGAACTTCCAATACCTGATATGCTCTATGTATGCCAGCCAGTGCGTTGATGGAGAACTTCCAGTATCTGATATTCTCTATGTATGACAGCAAGTGTGTGGATGGAGAACTTCTAATATCTGATATACTCTATGTATGCCAGCCAGTGTGTGGATGGAGACTCACCATTATCTGATATACTCTATGTATGACAGCCAGTGTGTGGATGGAGAACTTCCAATATCTGATATGCTCTATGTATGCCAGCCAGTGCGTGGATGGAGAACTTCCAGTATCTGATATACTCTATGGATGACAGCCAGTGTGTGGATGGAGAACTTCCAATATCTGATATGCTCTATGTATGCCAGCAAGTGCGTGGATGGAGAACTTCCAATATCTGATATGCTCTATGTATGACAGCTAGTGTGTGGATGGAGAACTTTCAATATCTGATATAATCTATGTATGACAGCCAGTGTGTGGATGGAGAACTTCCAATATCTGATATACTCTATGTATGCCAGCCAGTGTGTGGATGGAGAATCACCATTATCTGATATACTCTATGCATGCCAGCTAGTGTGTGGATGGAGAACTTCCAGTATCTGATATACTCTATGTATGCCAGCTAGTGCGTGGATGGAGAATCACCATTATCTGATATACTCTATGTATGCCAGCTTGTGCGTGGATGGAGAATCACCACTATCTGATATACTCTATGTATGCCAGCCAGTACGTTGATTGAGAACTTCCAGTATCTGATATACTCTATGTATGACAGCCAGTTTGTGGATGGAGAACTTCCAATATATGATATGCTCTATGTATGCCAGCCAGTGCGTGGATTGAGAACTTCAAGTATCTGATATACTCTATGTATGACAGCCAGTATGTGGATGGAGAACTTCCAATATCTGATATGCTCTATGTATGCCAGCCAGTGTGTGGATGGAGAACTTCCAATATCTGATATGCTCTATGTATGACAGCTAGTGTTTGGATGGAGAATCACCATTATCTGATTTTCTCTATGTATGACAGCTAGTTTGTGGATGGAGAACTTTCAATATCTGATATACTCTATGTATGACAGCTAGTGTGTGGAAGGAGAACTTCCAATATCTGATATACTCTATGTATGACAGCTAGTGTGTGGATGGAGAATTCCCAATACCTGATATGCTATATGTATGCCAGCCAGTGCGTGGATGGAGAACTTCCAGTATCTGATATACTCTATGTATGACACCAAGTGTGTGGATGGAGAACTTTCAATATCTGATATACTCTATGAATGACAGCAATTGCGTGGTTGGAGAACTTCCAATATCTGATATACTCTATGTATGAGAGCCAGTGTGTGGATGGAAAACTTCCAATATCTGTGATATACTCTATTTATGACAGCCGGTGTGTGGATGGAGAACTTCCAATATCTGATATACTCTATGTATGACAGCCAGTGTGTGGATGGAGAACTTCCAATATCTGATATACTCTATGTATGCCAGCCAGTGTGTGGATGGAGAATCACCATTATCTGATATACTCTATGTATGCCAGCTAGTGTATGGATGGAGAACTTCCAGTATCTGATATACTCTATGTATGCCAGCTAGTGTGTGGATTGAGAACTTCCAATATCTGATATACTCTATGTATGACAGCTAGGGTATAGATGGAGAACTTCCAGTATCTGATATACTCTATGTATGACAGCTAGTGTGTGGATGGAGAACCTCCAGTATCTGATTTACTCTATGTATGCCAGCTAGTGTGTGGATGGAGAATCACCATTATCTGATATACTCTATGTATGCCAGCTAGTGCGTGGATGGAGAATCACCACTATCTGATATACTCTATGTATGCCAGCTAGTGCGTGGATGGAGAATCACCACTATCTGATATACTCTATGTATGCCAGCCCGTGCGTGGATGGAGAACTTCCAGTATCTGATATACTCTATGTATGACAGCCAGTGTGTGGATGGAGAACTTCCAATATCTGATATGCTCTATGTATGCCAGCCAGTGCGTGGATGGAGAACTTCCAGTATCTGATATACTCTATGTATGACAGCCAGTGTGTGGATGGAGAACTTCCAGTATCTGATATACTCTATGTATGACAGCTAGTTTGTGGATGGAGAACTTTCAATATCTGATATACTCTATGTATGACAGCTAGTGTGTGGAAGGAGAACTTCCAATATCTGATATACTCTATGTATGACAGCTAGTGTGTGGATGGAGAACCCAATTCATATCCTAGTATGCCAGCAGTGCGTGGATGGAGAACTTCCAGTATCTGATATACTCTATGTATGACACCAAGTGTGTGTATGGAGAACTTTCAATATCTGATATACTCTATGAATGACAGCAATTGCGTGGTTGGAGAACTTCCATTATCTGATATACTCTATGTATGAAAGCTAGTTTGTGGATGGAGAACTTTCAATATCTGATATACTCTATGTATGACAGTAGTGGTGAAGGAGAACTTCATATCTGATATACTTATGTAACAGCTAGTGTGTGGATGGAGAACTTCCAATACCTGATATGCTCTATGTATGCCAGCCAGTGCGTTGATGGAGAACTTCCAGTATCTGATATTCTCTATGTATGACAGCAAGTGTGTGGATGGAGAACTTCTAATATCTGATATACTCTATGTATGCCAGCCAGTGTGTGGATGGAGACTCACCATTATCTGATATACTCTATGTATGACAGCCAGTGTGTGGATGGAGAACTTCCAATATCTGATATGCTCTATGTATGCCAGCCAGTGCGTGGATGGAGAACTTCCAGTATCTGATATACTCTATGGATGACAGCCAGTGTGTGGATGGAGAACTTCCAATATCTGATATGCTCTATGTATGCCAGCAAGTGCGTGGATGGAGAACTTCCAATATCTGATATGCTCTATGTATGACAGCTAGTGTGTGGATGGAGAACTTTCAATATCTGATATACTCTATGTATGACAGCTAGTGTGTGGAAGGAGAACTTCCAATATCTGATATACTCTATGTATGACAGCTAGTGTGTGGATGGAGAACTTCCAATATCTGATATGCTCTATGTATGCCAGCCAGTGCGTGGATGGAGAACTTCCAGTATCTGATATACTCTATGTATGACAGCCAGTGTGTGGATGGAGAACTTCCAATATCTGATATACTCTATTTACGACAGCCAGTGTGTGGATGGAGAACTTCCAATATCTCATATACTCTATGTATGACAGCCAGTGTGTGGATGGAGAACTTCCAATATCTGATATACTCTATGTATGCCAGCCAGTGTGTGGATTGAGAACTTCCAATATCTGATATACTCTATGTATGACAGCTAGGGTATGGATGGAGAACTTCCAGTATCTGACATACTCTATGTATGACAGCTAGTGTGTGGATGGAGAACCTCCAGTATCTGATATACTCTATGTATGACAGCTAGTGTGTGGAAGGAGAACTTCCAATATCTGATATACTCTATGAATGACAGCTAGTGTGTGGATGGAGAACTTCCAATATATGATATGCTCTATGTATGCCAGCCAGTGCGTGGATGGAGAACTTCCAGTATCTGATATACTCTATGTATGACACCAAGTGTGTGTATGGAGAACTTTCAATATCTGATATACTCTATGAATGACAGCAATTGCGTGGTTGGAGAACTTCCATTATCTGATATACTCTATGTATGAAAGCTAGTTTGTGGATGGAGAACTTTCAATATCTGATATACTCTATGTATGACAGCTAGTGTGTGGAAGGAGAACTTCCAATATCTGATATACTCTATGTATGACAGCTAGTGTGTGGATGGAGAACTTCCAATACCTGATATGCTCTATGTATGCCAGCCAGTGCGTTGATGGAGAACTTCCAGTATCTGATATTCTCTATGTATGACAGCAAGTGTGTGGATGGAGAACTTCTAATATCTGATATACTCTATGTATGCAGCCAGTGGTGGATGGAGCTCCATATCTGATATACTCTATGTATGACAGCCAGTGCGTGGATGGAGAACTTCCAATATCTGATATACTCTATGTATGACAGCCAGTGTGTGGATGGAGAATTTCCATTATCTGATATACTCTATGTATGACAGCTAGTGTGTGGATGGAGAACTTCCAATATCTGATATACTCTATGTATGCCAGCAAGTGCGTGGATGGAGAACTTCCAATATCTGATATACTCTATGTATGACAGCTAGTGTGTGGATGGAGAACTTCCAATATCTGATATACTCTATGTATGACAGCTAGTGTGTGGATGGAGAACTTCCAATATCTGATATACTCTATGTATGACAGCTAGTGTGTGGATGGAGAACTTCCAATATCTGATATGCTCTATGTATGCCAGCCAGTGCGTGGATGGAGAACTTCCAGTATCTGATATACTCTATGTATGACAGCCAGTGTGTGGATGGAGAACTTCCAATATCTGATATACTCTATGTATGACAGCCAGTGTGTGGATGGAGAACTTCCAATATCTGATATACTCTATGTATGACAGCCAGTGTGTGGATGGAGAACTTCCAATATCTGATATACTCTATGTATGCCAGCCAGTGTGTGGATTGAGAACTTCCAATATCTGATATACTCTATGTATGACAGCTAGGGTATGGATGGAGAACTTCCAGTATCTGACATACTCTATGTATGACAGCTAGTGTGTGGATGGAGAACCTCCAGTATCTGATATACTCTATGTATGACAGCTAGTGTGTGGAAGGAGAACTTCCAATATCTGATATACTCTATGAATGACAGCTAGTGTGTGGATGGAGAACTTCCAATATATGATATGCTCTATGTATGCCAGCCAGTGCGTGGATGGAGAACTTCCAGTATCTGATATACTCTATGTATGACACCAAGTGTGTGTATGGAGAACTTTCAATATCTGATATACTCTATGAATGACAGCAATTGCGTGTTTGGAGAACTTCCAATATCTGATATTCTCTATGTATGACAGCAAGTGTGTGGATGGAGAACTTCCAATATCTGATATAATCTATGTATGAGAGCCAGTGTGTGGATGGAAAACTTCCAATATCTGATATACTCTATTTATGACAGCCAGTGTGTGGATGGAGAACTTCCAATATCTGATATACTCTATGTATGACAGCCAGTGTGTGGATGGAGAACTTCCAATATCTGATATACTCTATGTATGCCAGCCAGTGTGTGGATGGAGAATCACCATTATCTGATATACTCTATGTATGCCAGCTAGTGTGTGGATGGAGAACTTCCAGTATCTGATATACTCTATGTATGACAGCCAGTGTGTGGATGGAGAACATCCAATATCTGATATGCTCTATGTATGCCAGCCAGTGCGTGGATGGA
>JABXNX010000806.1:0-14470 GCA_014843695.1 Archivesica marissinica
TTTGTACATTTTTTCCCAATCCGGATAGCCACCTGAAATGCTCATAAACCACACATTTCCCAAGAAGTTGTCTATTTATATTCGGATACTGAACCAGTCAGGTGACAGTTGCATTAGGCTACCATTTATTTTAGGCTATTATATTTTAAATATGGATGTAAATGGAAAAAATACACCGCGCATAGGAATACGCCGAGCATAGGTTCCACCACTCTATATGTTGTAAGTTTCGCAATTGAGCTAAATAAATTTGTATAAACTAAATGTAGTGCTGCCATGCTTGTCATTTGCCATGATATTCTCTCTTGTAGGAGGAACAAGTTGTACAGAACAGATGACTTATACCCTGGATGACCTTGAAGGTCGATTAGACTTGATGTTGGCCTCTGTAGATGCAATGTGCCAGGGCTATCGCCATGTCGAAGATGTTGATGATTACATGTGGCTACCTAGCAACAGAGTGCTATTATTGGAATAGAAGACTACTTGGTTAAGATTTAAATGCAGACAGGCTATTCAGAATATGTTCATTTATTCTTCTTCAGGTTTCAATTCATTTGCAGGGTATCAGTGGTATGACGGCTGTCTGATTAGTGCGCTCTCTTCTCATCAATGCAACCCGGGTTCGATCCTCGGACCGGGAAGTATGTGAGATGGTACGGTGGTCGCCAGAGAATGGACAGGTGGGTTTTCTCCGGTTTCCTCCCACTTTCATCCACGCCAACGTTAGAACATGCTTCGCAATCATTAATTAATAAATAGTTTAAACTAGTGGTACGAAGTATCTCGGTATGAAGTATCTCGTATGGATATCTCGGTATGGATATCTCAGTATGAAGTATCTCGGTATGAAGTATCTCGTATGGATATCTCAGTATGAAGTATCTCGGTATGAAGTATCTCAGTATGGATATCTCAGTATGGATATCTCAGTATGGATATCTCGGTATGGATATCTCGTATGGATATCTCGGTATGGATATCTCAGTATGGATATCTCAGTATGGATATCTCGGTATGGATATCTCGGTATGGATATCTCAGTATGGATATCTCGGTATGGATATCTCAGTATGGATATCTCGGTATGAAGTATCTCGTATGGATATATCAGTATGGATATCTCAGTATGGATATCTCGGTATGGATATCTCAGTATGGATATCTCGGTATGGATATCTCGGTATGGATATCTCAGTATGGATATCTCAGTATGGATATCTCGGTATGAAGTATCTCAGTATGAAGTATCTCAGTATGGATAGCTCAGTATGGATATCTCGGTATGAAGTATCTCGTATGGATATCTCAGTATGGATATCTCAGTATGGATATCTCAGTATGGATATCTCGGTATGGATATCTCGGTATGAAGTATCTCAGTATGGATATCTCAGTATGGATATCTCAGTATGGATATCTCAGTATGGATATCTCGTATGGATATCTCAGTATGGATATCTCGGTATGGATATCTCGGTATGAAGTATCTCGTATGAATATCTCAGTATGGATATCTCAGTATGGATATCTCAGTATGGATATCTCGGTATGAAGTATCTCGTATGGATATCTCAGTATGGATATCTCGGTATGGATATCTCAGTATGGATATCTCAGTATGAAGTATCTCGTATGGATATCTCAGTATGGATATCTCAGTATGGATATCTCGGTATGGATATCTCAGTATGGATATCTCAGTATGGATATCTCGGTATGAAGTATCTCAGTATGGATATCTCGGTATGAAGTATCTCAGTATGGATATCTCAGTATGGATATCTCAGTATGAAGTATCTCGGTATGGATATCTCGGTATGAAGTATCTCAGTATGGATATCTCGGTATGAAGTATCTCAGTATGAAGTATCTCAGTATGGATATCTCAGTATGGATATCTCGGTATTAAGTATCTCAGTATGGATATCTCAGTATGAAGTATCTCAGTATGGATATCTCAGTATGAAGTATCTCAGTATGGATATCTCGGTATGAAGTATCTCAGTATGGATATCTCGGTATGAAGTATCTCAGTATGGATATCTCGGTATGGATATCTCGGTATGGATATCTCGGTATGGATATCTCAGTATGAAGTATCTCAGTATGGATATCTCAGTATGAAGTATCTCGTATGAAGTATCTCGGTATGGATATCTCGGTATGAAGTATCTCAGTATGGATATCTCAGTATGGATATCTCGTATGGATATCTCGGTATGAAGTATCTCGTATGGATATCTCAGTATGAAGTATCTCGGTATGGATATCTCAGTATGGATATCTCAGTATGAAGTATCTCAGTATGGATATCTCGGTATGAAGTATCTCATATGGATATCTCAGTATGAAGTATCTCGGTATGGATATCTCAGTATGGATATCTCAGTATGAAGTATCTCGGTATGGATATCTCAGTATGGATATCTCGGTATGGATATCTCGGTATGGATATCTCGGTATGGATATCTCGGTATGAAGTATCTCAGTATGGATATCTCGGTATGAAGTATCTCAGTATGGATATCTCAGTATGGATATCTCAGTATGAAGTATCTCAGTATGGATATCTCAGTATGGATATCTCAGTATGGATATCTCAGTATGAAGTATCTTGGTATGAAGTATCTCAGTATGGATATCTCGTATGGATATCTCGGTATGAAGTATCTCGTATGGATATCTCAGTATGGATATCTCGGTATGAAGTATCTCAGTATGGATATCTCGGTATGAAGTATCTCAGTATGGATATCTCAGTAGGAAGTATCTCGGTATGGATATCTCAGTATGGATATCTCGGTATGAAGTATCTCGGTATGGATATCTCAGTATGGATATCTCGGTATGAAGTATCTCGGTATGAAGTATCTCGTATGGATATCTCGGTATGAAGTATCTCGGTATGGATATCTCAGTATGAAGTATCTCGGTATGAAGTATCTCATATGGATATCTCGGTATGAAGTATCTCGGTATGGATATCTCGGTATGAAGTATCTCAGTATGGATAGATCTCGGTATGAAGTATCTCGTATGGATATCTCGGTATGAAGTATCTCGGTATGAAGTATCTCGGTATGAAGTATCTCGTATGGATATCTCGGTATGAAGTATCTCGGTATGGATATCTCGGTATGAAGTATCTCGTATGGATATCTCGGTATGGATATCTCGGTATGAAGTATCTCGTATGGATATCTCGGTATGAAGTATCTCGTATGGATATCTCGGTATGGATATCTCGGTATGAAGTATCTCGTATGGATATCTCGGTATGGATATCTCGGTATGGATATCTCAGTATGGATATCTCAGTATGAAGTATCTCAGTATGGATATCTCAGTATGAAGTATCTCAGTATGGATATCTCAGTATGAAGTATCTCGGTATGAAGTATCTCGTATGGATATCTCGGTATGAAGTATCTCGGTATGGATATCTCGGTATGAAGTATCTCAGTATGGATATCTCAGTATGGATATCTCGGTATGAAGTATCTCGCTATGGATATCTAATTATGGATATCTCGGTATGGATATCTCGGTATGGATATCTCGGTATGGATATCTCGGTATGAAGTATCTCGGTATGGATATCTCGGTATGAAGTATCTCAGTATGGATATCTCAGTATGGATATCTCGGTATGAAGTATCTCGGTATGGATATCTCAGTATGGATATCTCGGTATGGATATCTCGGTATGAAGTATCTCGTATGGATATCTCGGTATGAAGTATCTCGGTATGGATATCTCGGTATGAAGTATCTCGGTATGGATATCTCGGTATGAAGTATATCGGTATGGATATCTCGGTATGAAGTATCTCGGTATGAAGTATCTCGGTATGGATATCTTGGTATGAAGTATCTCGGTATGGATATCTCGGTATGGATATCTCGGTATGGATATCTCAGTATGAAGTATCTCGGTATGGATATCTCGGTATGAAGTATCTCAGTATGGATATCTCGGTATGGAGTATCTCAGTATGGATATCTCAGTATGAAGTATCTCGGTATGGATATCTCGGTATGAAGTATCTCGTATGGATATCTCAGTATGAAGTATCTCAGTATGAAGTATCTCGGTATGAAGTATCTCGGTATGGATATCTCGGTATGAAGTATCTCAGTATGGATATCTCAGTATGAAGTATCTCGGTATGGATATCTCGGTATGGATATCTCAGTATGAAGTATCTCGGTATGGATATCTCGGTATGAAGTATCTCGGTATGGATATCTCGGTATGAAGTATCTCGGTATGAAGTATCTCAGTATGGATATCTCAGTATGAAGTATCTCGGTATGGATATCTCAGTATGAAGTATCTCAGTATGGATATCTCAGTATGAAGTATCTCGGTATGGATATCTCGGTATGAAGTATCTCGGTATGGATATCTCAGTATGAAGTAGCTCGGTATGGATATCTCGGTATGAAGTATCTCGGTATGGATATCTCGGTATGAAGTATCTCGGTATGAAGTATCTCGTATGGATATCTCGGTATGAAGTATCTCGGTATGAAGTATCTCAGTATGGATATCTCAGTATGAAGTATCTCGGTATGGATGTCTCAGTATGAAGTATCTCGTATGGATATCTCAGTATGAAGTATCTCGGTATGGATATCTCGGTATGAAGTATCTCAGTATGGATATCTCAGTATGAAGTATCTCGGTATGGATATCTCGGTATGAAGTATCTCGGTATGGATATCTCGGTATGAAGTATCTCGGTATGGATATCTCAGTATGAAGTATCTCGGTATGAAGTATCTCGGTATGGATATCTCAGTATGAAGTATCTCGGTATGATATCTCGGTATGAAGTATCTCGGTATGGATATCTCAGTATGAAGTATCTCAGTATGAAGTATCTCGTATGGATATCTCGGTATGAAGTATCTCGGTATGAAGTATCTCGGTATGAAGTATCTCGGTATGAAGTATCTTGGTATGAAGTATCTCAGTATGGATATCTCAGTATGAAGTATCTCGTATGGATATCTCAGTATGAAGTATCTCAGTAAGGATATCTCGGTATGAAGTATCTCAGTATGGAGTATCTCAGTATGGATATCTCGGTATGGATATCTCGGTATGAAGTATCTCAGTATGGATATCTCGGTATGAAGTATCTCGTATGGATATCTCAGTATGGATATCTCAGTATGGATATCTCGGTATGAAGTATCTCGTATGGATATCTCGGTATGAAGTATCTCGGTATGGATATCTCGGTATGAAGTATCTCAGTATGGATATCTCGGTATGAAGTATCTCGGTATGGATATCTCGGTATGAAGTATCTCGTATGGATATCTCGGTATGAAGTATCTCGGTATGGATATCTCAGTATGGATATCTCGGTATGAAGTTACTCGGTATGTATATCTCAGTATGGATATCTCAGTATGAGTATCTCGTATGGATATCTCGGTATGAAGTATCTCAGTATGGATATCTTGGTATGAAGTATCTCAGTATGGATATCTCGTATGGATATCTCGGTATGGATATCTCAGTATGGATATCTCGGTATGGATATCTCAGTATGGATATCTCAGTATGGATATCTCAGTATGGATATCTCGTATGGATATCTCGGTATGGATATCTCAGTATGGATATCTCGTATGGATATCTCGGTATGGATATCTCAGTATGGATATCTCAGTATGGATATCTTGGTATGGATATCTCAGTATGGATATCTCGGTATGAAGTATCTCGGTATGGATATCTCAGTATGGATATCTTGGTATGAAGTATCTCAGTATGGATATCTCAGTATGGATATCTCAGTATGGATATCTCGGTATGAAGTATCTCAGTATGAAGTATCTCAGTATGGATATCTCAGTATGAAGTATCTCGGTATGAAGTATCTCGGTATGGATATCTCAGTATGGATATCTCAGTATGGATATCTCTGTATGAAGTATCTCAGTATGGATATCTCGGTATGAAGTATCTCAGTATGGATATCTCCGTATGAAGTATCTCAGTATGGATATCTCGGTATGAAGTATCTCGGTATGGATATCTCGGTATGAAGTATCTCGTATGGATATCTCGGTATGAAGTATCTCAGTATGGATATCTCGGTATGAAGTATCTCGGTATGGATATCTCGGTATGGATATCTCAGTATGAAGTATCTCGTATGGATATCTCAGTATGAAGTATCTCGGTATGAAGTATCTCAGTATGGATATCTCGGTATGGATATCTCAGTATGGATATCTCGGTATGAAGTATCTCAGTATGGATATCTTGGTATGAAGTATCTCAGTATGGATATCTCGGTATGGATATCTCAGTATGGATATCTCGGTATGAAGTATCTCGGTATGGATATCTCGGTATGGATATCTCGGTATGGATATCTTGGTATGGATATCTCGGTATGGATATCTCAGTATGGATATCTCGGTATGAAGTATCTCAGTATGGATATCTCAGTACGAAGTATCTCGGTATGGATATCTTGGTATGAAGTATCTCAGTATGGATATCTCAGTATGGAGTATCTCGGTATGGATATCTCTGTATGAAGTATCTCAGTATGGATATCTCGGTATGAAGTATCTCGGTATGAAGTATCTCAGTATGGATATCTCAGTATGGAGTATCTCGGTATGGATATCTCAGTATGAAGTATCTCAGTATGGAGTATCTCGGTATGGATATCTCAGTATGAAGTATCTCGGTATGAAGTATCTCAGTATGGATATCTCAGTATGGAGTATCTCGGTATGGATATCTCAGTATGAAGTATCTCGGTATGGATATCTCGGTATGAAGTATCTCAGTATGGATATCTCAGTATGGAGTATCTCGGTATGGATATCTCGGTATGAAGTATCTCAGTATGAAGTATCTCAGTATGGATATCTCAGTATGGATATCTCGGTATGAAGTATCTCGGTATGGATATCTTGGTATGAAGTATCTCGGTATGGATATCTCAGTATGAAGTATCTCAGTATGGATATCTCAGTATGGATATCTCGGTATGAAGTATCTCGGTATGAAGTATCTCAGTATGAAGTATCTCAGTATGGATATCTCGGTATGGATATCTCAGTATGGATATCTTGGTATGAAGTATCTCAGTATGGATATCTCAGTATGGATATCTCGGTATGAAGTATCTCGGTATGAAGTATCTCAGTATGGATATCTCAGTATGGATATCTCAGTATGAAGTATCTCGGTATGAAGTATCTCAGTATGAAGTATCTCGGTATGGATATCTCAGTATGAAGTATCTCAGTATGGATATCTCAGTATGGAGTAACTCGGTATGGATATCTCAGTATGGATATCTCAGTATGAAGTATCTCGGTATGAAGTATCTCAGTATGGATATCTCAGTATGGATATCTCAGTATGGAGTATCTCGGTATGGATATCTCGGTATGAAGTATCTCAGTATGGATATCTCGGTATGGATATCTCGGTATGAAGTATCTCAGTATGGATATCTCAGTATGAAGTATCTCAGTATGGATATCTCAGTATGAAGTATCTCAGTATGGATATCTCGGTATGAAGTATCACGGTATGAAGTATCTCAGTATGGATATCTCAGTATGGATATCTCAGTATGAAGTATCTCGTATGGATATCTCAGTATGAAGTATCTCAGTATGAAGTATCTCAGTATGGATATCTCAGTATGAAGTATCTCAGTATGGATATCTCAGTATGGATATCTCAGTATGAAGTATCTCGTATAGATATCTCAGTATGGATATCTCATTATGAAGTATCTCAGTATGAAGTATCTCGGTATGAAGTATCTCAGTATGGATATCTCAGTATGAAGTATCTCAGTATGGATATCTCGGTATGGAGTATCTCAGTATGGATATCTCGGTATGGATATCCAAGTATGGATATCTCAGTATGGATATCTCGGTATGAAGTATCTCAGTATGGATATCTCAGTATGGATATCTCGTATGGATATCTCGGTATGAAGTATCTCAGTATGGATATCTCAGTATGGATATCTCGGTATGAAGTATCTCAGTATGGATATCTCAGTATGGATATCTCGTATGGATATCTCGGTATGAAGTATCTCAGTATGGATATCTCAGTATGGATATCTCGGTATGAAGTATCTCAGTATGGATATCTCAGTATGGATATCTCGTATGGATATCTCGGTATGAAGTATCTCAGTATGGATATCTCAGTATGGATATCTCGGTATGAAGTATCTCAGTATGGATATCTCAGTATGGATATCTCGTATGGATATCTCGGTATGAAGTATCTCAGTATGGATATCTCAGTATGGATATCTCGGTATGAAGTATCTCAGTATGGATATCTCAGTATGGATATCTCAGTATGGATATCTCGGTATGAAGTATCTCAGTATGGATATTTCGGTATGAAGTATCTCAGTATGAAGTATCTCAGTATGGATATCTCAGTATGGATATCTCGGTATGAAGTATCTCGGTATGAAGTATCTCAGTATGGATATCTCGGTAAATGTGGTCATTCATGTGGGAGGAAACCGGAGTATGCGGAGGAAACCCACCTGTCTGATCTGGTGACCACCGTACTATCTCACATACTTCCCGGTCCGAGGATCGAACCCGGGTTGCCACATACTTCCCGGTCCGAGGATCGAACCCGGGTTGCATTGGTGAGAAGCGAACATTGCGTATTGCGTGTACTGTAGAAATATGTCAATATTGTAAAAGAGGATTTATATAAGTGGATAATATAACTAATCGGGCATAAAGTTACAATGCAGAAGTTTTCAGTGAACATTTTTATACATTACCTGTTTCTATTTAAAACCACTAAGTAAACATGCAACATGTGCATTTAATTCATTCATTGTTTTCTACAGATATTCTGTATTACGAGCAGGGGATTTATAAATAGAAATATATCAACCTCCCCAATGCCATGTATGCAAACATCTATAATACAGTAAAACCTGTGTTCGTGGTCACCTCTATTAAGCAGCCAACCTGTATTAAGCAGCCAGCTTCCAGATATGTTGTTCTATTATACATTTGACCTCTATTAAGCAGCCACCTGTGCTAAGCAGCCACTTTCTGTGATTCCCTTGGTTGGCTGTTCGAGACAGGTTTAACTGTAGTTCAATTCTTCCATGGCATGTCGACTTGTTCAACCCTTTGCACGCTAGCAGCAGATAAAATCACTTGCAAACAGCATAGAGCCAGATCAGGTTCTCAGTTTGCTATTCGGATAGTGGAGCTAAAACACTTGGCTGAATAGAAAACAACATAAATCCTGATCAGACGTGGCGTTATGCCGCGGCTGATCTGGATCTATGTTGTTTGCAAATGTGATTTTATTTACTCAGCATGCAAAGGGCGAATTAAAAATAAATAATCTGAAGCTTTTGCATCTTGTGTTTGTTTTTGCTCACCTGAGCTGAAGGGTAAGAAGACTATATTTGAATAGAAGTGTTTCCAAGGTAAAGTGTTATACGGACTCCAGATTTGAGATTAATAACCAACATGTGAAAAATGTTGTATTGATTTAAAATGGTGGCCATCTTGAAATAATAAAGAGTGTGTGCCCAAATAGGCAGGCTTGCACAAATAACTACTGGTAATCCGTTTGAGTCAGATGTCAAAACAGGTCTCGTATAATACATTGACAAATGCACTGCAAGTGGAAGTCGTGATAGCGCAGTGGATGCTGCGCGTTCGCTTCAGGTGCGAAGTTCGAGCCCCACTGGAGCCGTTACGATTGTGCCCTTAGCAAGGCATTTAAATTCCACGTTGCCTCTTCTCTCTCCCGCGTGGCGATGGATTCCATCAGGAATGAGGTCTCGAGAGTGATTTATATAAGTTGAAATAACTTGTTTCGCAATCGAGCTAAAATAAATTTGTATAAACTAAACTAAATGCACTGCAGGCTTCTTCAACACAATTTTCGGCCATCTTGAAAATTCCCCAATTATTAAGATGTATGTTGCTAAAAGCTGATTTTCGTAAATATGAAATTGTAATTCTATTTAATGGAACAAGTCCTTATTTTTCCAATCTGTTTCCCTTAATTTCCTTTGGCCAAATGTGATCCCAAATTTAGATTCCCTTGCCCTATATATTTATCTAGTTCCCTAGTATTCCACACAAAGTTTCATCAAAATTGCTAGAACCATTTCAGAGCAATTGTGAATAGACTGGTAGATGTTGGACAACCCACCTGCACCAATATATCAGCATTGCTCAGGAGAACTAAACATTTCACCAGCATGTATTTTGTTTATATATATATATCTATTAATCTTTGCCACCTGGTTAATCATGCCTACATAATGTATAGTAGTCATTTTATTGTTTGAAGGACAGCACAAGATGCAGAAGTCGGGGTTCATTCTAGGTCAGAATATTTGGGAGAAGTGAGAAAGCGCGCAATTGCGTCCATAACCCTTCCTTCATAGTGATTTATGTTAATACATGTATACTATTATATCTCCATACAAACGACAGCCATTTAGCTATAATGCAGTGGATAAGTAGTCGCCATATCTATCCCACCTCCATAGATATTACTGGGAATACATGATATTCTGGCCTTAATTATGAGCATTGGTTTGGCTACTACATTGTCAATGTATGTCGTATTGGTAATGGCGTCAAGATTTTTCTATGAGGGAAAGGGATATGAGCATTGGTTTGGCTACTACATTGTCAATGTATGTCGTATTGGTAATGGCGTCAAGATTTTTCTATGAGGGAAAGGGTTATGAGCATTGGTTTGGCTACTACATTGTCAATGTATGTTGTATTGGTAATGGCGTCAAGGTTTTTCTATGGGGGAAAGGGTTATGAGCATTGGTTTGGCTACTACATTGTCAATGTATGTGGTATTGGTAATGGCGTCAAGGTGCTTCTATGGGGGAAAGGGTTATGAGCATTGGTTTGGCTACTACATTGACAATGTATGTTGTATTGGTAATGGCGTCAAGGTTTTTCTATGAGGGAAAGGGTTAAATGGTGTTATTTAATAAATGTCAACAAAATATGGTTAAAATACACAGCATGACCATTAAATAGAACATTTGAATAGAAAGAGTGATTTATGATGCGTCTGTGTATCTTACTGTACAAAATATTTTATGAAAACTTAAAAATCATTTTAGGAATGTGGGGCCCCCAGAGAGAGCGAAGTCAGGGTCCCTAGGGCGACTATTTCGCCCACATCGCCCTCTAAAATGATCCCTGCAGAATATGCTCCAATTCCAGAAGAATCCCTGGTTCTTTTACATGCCCAGTGTAAATCTTCGGGTTTTCTCTGTAGTCCGAACCCAAACAAAAGTACAATTTGACTGGTTATCCGATGTTCATATTATGTAATCAGCGTATTTATCGACGTATAGAAACCAGTCTGTGATGAGTCACCGGAGTTTCATAAAATTTACATGTGTAAAACATAATTTATATAAAACATTTACAAATATTTTTATACCGGACAATCGGTCCGGCAATCTTAGAATTTCCATGGGACAGGCGCATTTCCAGTCACAGTTGGTCCGGCAATCTTAGAATTTCCATGGGACAGGCGCATTTCCAGTCAGGTCGGTCATTCTTCAGAATGTTTGGCATCAATACACGAGACAGTGGTTTATAGTCCCATCAATGGACTCACAGTCCCGATTAAAACATTTCACCAGCATATTTTGCAATTAAACTATACCTCTATAAGCTACCCAACCATTAACCTGGGAACAGGCGTCGATATATTTTGCAATTAAACTATACCTCTATAAGCTACCCAACCATTAACCTGGGAACAGGCGTCGATATATTTTGCAATTAAACTATACCTCTATAAGCTACCCAACCATTAACCTGGGAACAGGCGTCGATATATTTTGCAATTAAACTATACCTCTATAAGCTACCCAACCATTAACCTGGGAACAGGCGTCGATATATTTTGCAATTAAACTATACCTCTATAAGCTACCCAACCATTAACCTGGGAACAGGCGTCGATATATTTTGCAATTAAACTATACCTCTATAAGCTACCCAACCATTAACCTGGGAACAGGCGTCGATATATTTTGCAATTAAACTATACCTCTATAAGCTACCCAACCATTAACCTGGGAACAGGCGTCGATATATTTTGCAATTAAACTATACCTCTATAAGCTACCCAACCATTAACCTGGGAACAGGCGTCGATATATTTTGCAATTAAACTATACCTCTATAAGCTACCCAACCATTAACCTGGGAACAGGCGTCGATATATTTTGCAATTAAACTATACCTCTATAAGCTACCCAACCATTAACCTGGGAACAGGCGTCGATATATTTTGCTTTTTGTTTTTTTGTTTTGGGGGGTGTTTTTTGTTTTTTTGTTTTGGGGGGTGTTTTTTGTTGGTCAGTAATCCATGGATATCAGGTTCGATCCCTCGTCTGACCATAATAAAATTAACAGTCATTCAAGATGGGACAATAAACCGAGGTCTCGTGTCGGTGCTGTACACCGTGCACGTAAAAGAACCAGAGGAGACTCTGGAATGGGCTGTCTGTATCATTGCACTATCCTCCAAAATCTAGAATGACTAATATCTTCAGGAGGCGTCGCTCATATGGGCAACCGGTAGCGACGATAAATAAACGTAAAAAAACATACATAAATATATTTTAACACCGAGACCATTAATTAGGCCATATTGAGTTTTGGATGCCAGAAGTTAAAAATCGACAGACTGGAACCCATGCTACCCCAAGCAGTTCTGATTGCTACTACCTATGTAAAGGGAAACACACAACACTCACAAATCAAGTATATTTTATTTTTATTAGATAAATAATGATCACATGAAAGGGACTAAGATACATTATATTTGGTGCAAACAATGCATGCTTCTATTGTATGCAATACATGTGATTGCGCAACACAACTTTGTACAAAAACACTTTCTACAATATTTGTCCAAAAAAAAAAAAAAAACACATTTGGCATAAACCAATACAGAATATTGTTGAAACAAATAAGTTACATCAATTTTGGATACTTTATATCTAAATGAATTGTAGAGTACTTGATAACAATGTTGAACCCAACAGTGAAGACAAAAGGAAATACAAAACAGCAAGAAGCATAGAAAAAGCATAGGAAGTGTTCAATTCACCATAGAATAATGTGAGCAAACCGTCAACAATTATTTTGAGCTTAACGTCGTGACACTATGTAAGATGATTTCTATTTGAAGAAGTGCACAATATTATCTAAATATGTGACGTACCAGTACCAGACACGTCAGATTTAACAGGTGTGCGAAGTAAGGCATAGATAGAACATGGGTTATTTTAGATTATACAATTAATTGATGGGCTGTCGAGGAAACGTATTCCCCGTGTATGCACTTTATAAGGAAACATTAGCATTTAGGAGAGGAATTTATATAAGATTGTATTTATCTTGTTTTCCAATCCTTTGTTATCTTCCTGCAACCTGTGTGTTTACAATTTCCATGCATATCTGCTCTTTGTACAAAAGAAGACCAATAAATAAAGTTTAAATTAACGTAACATCTTAATTCTTAGTTTCCCAGCACAAGTCTGGAACTAAGTTTACAATTGATGTCATTAGCTGGATTTTATATGATGATAAAAGTCGTGTTTTTACATTCGTCTTTGTTCACTCCATTTCTTGTCTGACAACAATTGCTGTGAACCGTTTCCCCGCGTAAGAGACTTGTGCTTATATGGACAATATCTCCATATGCATGGCAGTCACTTACTTATCATGATCTGCGGATAGACTGTAGCGATATATCCATCCTCCAGAGATTACTGGCAATGTACAAACGTTGCATTATCCACTAGGTTTCTGATTGTTGACTACAATTGTATTATGATAGGCGAACATAGGCACTCGAGACATTTTGCAGAAAAAATGAGAAGGAAATGTTTAAATTAGACTAAAATTACACATTTTCCCCCACCTCCATATTACCGTATAATTTCAAGAGAGTATTAGTTAAAGCCATGTCATTTAAATTTCTATAACAAATAGTGTCAGAATTTCAAAACTGTTGCCATAGGAACAATATTTCCAAGCATATCACTTTGTTAGAAAAAGATAATGACATGATATAAATTTTAGTCAAATCATTATATAAACAATAAATATGAATGATGATGTGAACAATCGGAATTTCTTATATAATTATGTGCATATCTTAACCCTTTCAACACCACAGACCTCTAAATAGGCTTACAAAAAGTGTAGATCCAGATGAGCCGGCTCATGACGAGCCGTCTCATCAGGATCTGCACTTTTTGCCAGTGATATGACTATTTTTAGACATAATTACCCATTTTGATAAATGAACTTGTCCAAATGTGATTTTCTGATTCATTTATTGGTTTATGAATATCATGGACCAGTCCATGTGAGTTACTTGGTGTTGAATGGG
>JABXNX010000807.1:0-14470 GCA_014843695.1 Archivesica marissinica
AACATTTCACATACGACTGTAAATAGTGGTATGCTAACATTTCACATACGACTGTAAATAATGGTATGCTAACATTTCACATACGACTGTAAATAATGATATGCTAACATTTCACATACGACTGTAAATAATGGTATGCCAACATTTCACATACGACTGTGAATAATGGTATGCCAACATTTCACATACGACTGTAAATAATGGTATGCCAACATTTCACATACGACTGTAAATAGTTATATGCTAACATTTCACATACGACTGTAAATAGTTATATGCTAACATTTCACATACGACTGTAAATAGATATATGCTAACATTTCACATACGACTGTAAATAGATATATGCTAACATTTCACATACGACTGTAAATAATGGATACGACTGTAAATAGATATATGCTAACATTTCACATACGACTGTAAATAGATATATGCTAACATTTCACATACGACTGTAAATAGTGGTATGCTAACATTTCACATACGACTGTAAATAGTGGTATGCTAACATTTCACATACGACTGTAAATAATGGTATGCCAACATTTCACATACGACTGTAAATAGATATATGCTAACATTTCACATACGACTGTAAATAGATGTATGCTAACATTTCACATACGACTGTAAATATGGTATGCTAACATTTCACATACGACTGTAAATAGATATATGCTAACATTTCACATACGACTGTAAATAGATATATGCTAACATTTCACATACGACTGTAAATAGTGGTATGCTAACATTTCACATACGACTGTATATAGTGGTATGTTAACATTTCACATACGACTGTAAATAATGGTATGCCAACATTTCACATACGACTGTAAATAATGGTATGCTAACATTTCACATACGACTGTAAATAATGGTATGCGAACATTTCACATACGACTGTAAATAATGGTATGCTAACATTTCACATACGACTGTGAATAATGGTATGCCAACATTTCACATACGACTGTGAATAATGGTATGCCAACATTTCACATACGACTGTGAATAATGGTATGCCAACATTTCACATACGACTGTAAATAGTTATATGCTAACATTTCACATACGACTGTAAATAGGTATATGCTTACATTTCACATACGACTGTAAATAGATATATGCTAACATTTCACATACGACTGTAAATAGTGGTATGCTAACATTTCACATACGACTGTAAATAGATATATGCTAACATTTCACATGCGACTGTAAATAGATATATGCTAACATTTCACATACGACTGTAAATAATGGTATGCAAACATTTCACATACGACTGTAAATAATGGTATGTTAACATTTCACATACGACTGTGAATAATGGTATGCCAACATTTCACATACGACTGTGAATAATGGTATGCCAACATTTCACATACGACTGTAAATAGTTATATGCTAACATTTCACATACGACTGTAAATAGTTATATGCTAACATTTCACATACGACTGTAAATAGATATATGCTAACATTTCACATACGACTGTAAATAGATATATGCTAACATTTCACATACGACTGTAAATAGATATATGCTAACATTTCACATACGACTGTAAATAGTGGTATGCGAACATTTCACATACGACTGTAAATAATGGTATACGACTGTAAATAGATATATGCTAACATTTCACATACGACTGTAAATAGATATATGCTAACATTTCACATACGACTGTAAGTAGTGGTATGCTAACATTTCACCTACGACTGTATATAGTGGTATGTTAACATTTCACATACGACTGTAAATAATGGTATGCCAACATTTCACATACGACTGTAAATAATGGTATGCTAACATTTCACATACGACTGTAAATAATGGTATGCCAACATTTCACATACGACTGTAAATAATGGTATGCTAACATTTCACATACGACTGTGAATAATGGTATGCCAACATTTCACATACGACTGTAAATAATGGTGAATATGCTAACATTTCACATACGACTGTAAATAGTTATATGCTAACATTTCACATACGACTGTAAATAATTATATGCTAACATTTCACATACGACTGTAAATAGATATATGCTAACATTTCACATACGACTGTAAATAGTTGTATGCTAACATTTCACATACGACTGTAAATAGTGGTATGCTAACATTTCACATACGACTGTATATAGTGGTATGCTAACATTTCACATACGACTGTAAATAGATATATGCTAACATTTCACATACGACTGCAAATAGATATATGCTAACATTTCACATACGACTGTAAATAATAGTATGTCAACATTTCACATACGACTGTAAATAATGGTATGCCAACATTTCACATACGACTGTAAATAGTTATATGCTAACATTTCACATACGACTGTAAGTAATGGTATGCCAACATTTCACATACGACTGTAAATAGTTATATGCTAACATTTCACATACGACTGTAAATAATGGTATGCTAACATTTCACATACGACTGTGAATAATGGTATGCCAACATTTCACATACGACTGTGAATAATGGTATGCCAACATTTCACATACGACTGTAAATAGTTATATGCTAACATTTCACATACGACTGTAAATAGTTATATGCTAACATTTCACATACGACTGTAAATAGTTATATGCTAACATTTCACATACGACTGTAAATAGTTATATGCTAACATTTCACATACGACTGTAAATAATGGTATGCTAACATTTCACATACGACTGTGAATAATGGTATGCCAACATTAAACATACGACTGTGAATAATGGTATGCCAACATTTCACATACGACTGTAAATAGTTATATGCTAACATTTCACATACGACTGTAAATAGGTATATGCTAACATTTCAAATACGACTGTAAATAGATATATGCTAACATTTCACATACGACTGTAAATAGATATATGCTAACATTTCACATACGACTGTAAATAGTGGTATGCTAACATTTCACATACGACTGTAAATAGATATATGCTAACATTTCACATGCGACTGTAAATAGATATATGCTAACATTTCACATACGACTGTAAATAATGGTATGACAACATTTCACATACGACTGTGAATAATGTTATGCCAACATTTCACATACGACTGTGAATAATGGTATGCCAACATTTCACATACGACTGTAAATAGTTATATGCTAACATTTCACATACGACTGTAAATAGATATATGCTAACATTTCACATACGACTGTAAATAGATATATGCTAACATTTCACATACGACTGTAAATAGTGGTATGCTAACATTTCACATACGACTGTATATAGTGGTATGCTAACATTTCACATACGACTGTAAATAGATATATGCTAACATTTCACATACGACTCTGAATAGATATATGCTAACATTTCACATACGACTGTAAATAGTGGTATGCGAACATTTCACATACGACTGTAAATAATGGTATACGACAGTAAATAGATATATGCTAACATTTCACATACGACTGTAAATAGATATATGCTAACATTTCACATACGACTGTAAGTAGTGGTATGCTAACATTTCACCTACGACTGTATATAGTGGTATGTTAACATTTCACATACGACTGTAAATAATGGTATGCCAATATTTCACATACGACTGTAAATAGATATATGCTAACATTTCACATACGACTGTAAATAGTGGTATGCGAACATTTCACATCCGACTGTAAATAATGGTATGCTAACATTTCACATACGACTGTAAATAATGGTATGCCAACATTTCACATACGACTGTAAATAATGGTATGCCAACATTTCACATACGACTGTAAATAATGGTATGCCAACATTTCACATACGACTGTAAATAATAGTATGCCAACATTTCACATACGACTGTAAATAGTTATATGCTAACATTTCACATACGACTGTAAATAGTTATATGCTAACATTTCACATACGACTGTAAATAGATATATGCTAACATTTCACATACGACTGTAAATAGTGGTATGCGAACATTTCACATACGACTGTAAATAATGGTATACGACTGTAAATAGATATATGCTAACATTTCACATACGACTGTAAATAGATATATGCTAACATTTCACATACGACTGTAAATAGTGGTATGCTAACATTTCACATACGACTGTATATAGTGGTATGCTAACATTTCACATACGACTGTAAATAATGGTATGCCAACATTTCACATACGACTGTAAATAGATATATGCTAACATTTCACATACGACTGTAAATAGATATATGCTAACATTTCACATACGACTGTAAATAATGGTATGCCAACATTTCACATACGACTGTAAATAATGGTATGCCAACATTTCACATACGACTGTAAATAATGGTATGCCAACATTTCACATACGACTGTAAATAGTTATATGCTAACATTTCACATACGACTGTAAATAGTTATATGCTAACATTTCACATACGACTGTAAATAGATATATGCTAACATTTCACATACGACTGTAAATAGATATATGCTAACATTTCACATACGACTGTAAATAGTGGTATGCTAACATTTCACATACGACTGTAAATAGTGGTATGCTAACATTTCACATACGACTGTAAATAGATATATGCTAACATTTCACATACGACTGTAAATAGTGGTATGCTAACATTTCACATACGACTGTAAATAATTATGCTAACATTTCACATACGACTGTAAATAGATATATGCTAACATTTCACATACGACTGTAAATAGTGGTATGCTAACATTTCACATACGACTGTAAATAATGGTATGCTAACATTTCACATACGACTGTAAATAGATATATGCTAACATTTCACATACGACTGTAAATAGTGGTATGCTAACATTTCACATACGACTGTAAATAATGGTATGCCAACATTTCACATACGACTGTAAATAATGGTATGCCAACATTTCACATACGACTGTAAATAGTTATATGCTAACATTTCACATACGACTGTAAATAATGGTATGCTAACATTTCACATACGACTGTGAATAATGGTATGCCAACATTTCACATACGACTGTAAATAATGGTATGCTAACATTTCACATACGACTGTGAATAATGGTATGCCAACATTTCACATACGACTGTAAATAGTTATATGCTAACATTTCACATACGACTGTAAATAGACATATGCTAACATTTCACATACGACTGTAAATAGTGGTATGCTAACATTTCACATACGACTGTAAATAGATATATGCTAACATTTCACATGCGACTGTAAATAGATATATGCTAACATTTCACATACGACTGTAAATAATGGTATGTCAACATTTCACATACGACTGTGAATAATGTTATGCCAACATTTCACATACGACTGTGAATAATGGTATGCCAACATTTCACATACGACTGTAAATAGTTATATGCTAACATTTCACATACGACTGTAAATAGATATATGCTAACATTTCACATACGACTGTAAATAGATATATGCTAACATTTCACATACGACTGTAAATAGTGGTATGCTAACATTTCACATACGACTGTATATAGTGGTATGCTAACATTTCACATACGACTGTAAATAGATATATGCTAACATTTCACATACGACTCTGAATAGATATATGCTAACATTTCACATACGACTGTAAATAGTGGTATGCGAACATTTCACATACGACTGTAAATAATGGTATACGACTGTAAATAGATATATGCTAACATTTCACATACGACTGTAAATAGATATATGCTAACATTTCACATACGACTGTAAGTAGTGGTATGCTAACATTTCACCTACGACTGTATATAGTGGTATGTTAACATTTCACATACGACTGTAAATAATGGTATGCCAATATTTCACATACGACTGTAAATAGATATATTCTAACATTTCACATACGACTGTAAATAGTGGTATGCGAACATTTCACATCGGACTGTAAATAATGGTATGCTAACATTTCACATACGACTGTAAATAATGGTATGCCAACATTTCACATACGACTGTAAATAATGGTATGCCAACATTTCACATACGACTGTAAATAATGGTATGCCAACATTTCACAATCGACTGTAAATAATAGTATGCCAACATTTCACATACGACTGTAAATAGTTATATGCTAACATTTCACATACGACTGTAAATAGTTATATGCTAACATTTCACATACGACTGTAAATAGATATATGCTAACATTTCACATACGACTGTAAATAGTGGTATGCGAACATATCACATACGACTGTAAATAATGGTATACGACTGTAAATAGATATATGCTAACATTTCACATACGACTGTAAATAGATATATGCTAACATTTCACATACGACTGTAAGTAGTGGTATGCTAACATTTCACCTACGACTGTATATAGTGGTATGTTAACATTTCACATACGACTGTAAATAATGGTATGCCAATATTTCACATACGACTGTAAATAGATATATGCTAACATTTCACATACGACTGTAAATAGATATATGCTAACATTTCACATACGACTGTAAATAGTGGTATGCGAAAATTTCACATACGACTGTAAATAATGGTATGCCAACATTTCACATACGACTGTAAATAATGGTATGCCAACATTTCACATACGACTGTAAATAATGGTATGCCAACATATCACATACGACTGTAAATAGTTATATGCTAACATTTCACATACGACTGTAAATACTTATATGCTAACATTTCACATACGACTGTAAATAGATATAAGCTAATATTTCACATACGACTGTAAATAGTGGTATGCGAACATTTCACATACGACTGTAAATAATGGTATACGACTGTAAATAGATATATGCTAACATTTCACATACGACTGTAAATAGTGGTATGCGAACATTTCACATACGACTGTCAATAATGGTATTCCAACATTTCACATAGGACTGTAAATAGATATATGCTAACATTTCACCTACGACTGTAAATAGTGGTATGCTAACATTTCACATACGACTATATATAGTGGTATGCTAACATTTCACATACGACTGTAAATAGATATATGCTAACATTTCACATACGACTGTAAATAGATATATGCTAACATTTCACATACGACTGTAAATAATGGTATGTCAACATTTCACATACGACTGTAAATAATGGTATGCCAACATTTCACATACGACTGTAAATAGTTATATGCTAACATTTCACATACGACTGTAAATAATGGTATGCTAACATTTCACATACGACTGTAAATAATGGTATGCTAACATTTCACATACGACTGTGAATAATGGTATGCCAACATTTCACATACGACTGTAAATAGTGGAATGCTAACATTTCACATACGACTGTATATAGTGGTATGCTAACATTTCACATACGACTGTAAATAGATATATGCTAACATTTCACATACGACTGTAAATAGATATATGCTAACATTTCACATACGACTGTAAATAGTGGTATGCGAACATTTCACATACGACTGTAAATAATGGTATACGACTGTAAATAGATATATGCTAACATTTCACATACGACTGTAAATAGTGGTATGCGAACATTTCACATACGACTGTCAATAATGGTATGCCAACATTTCACATAGGACTGTAAATAGTTATATGCTAACATTTCACATACGACTGTAAATAATGGTATGCCAACATTTCACATACGACTGTAAATAATGGTATGCTAACATTTCACATACGACTGTAAATAATGGTATGCCAACATTTCACATACGACTGTAAATAATGGTATGCCAACATTTCACATACGACTGTAAATAGTTATATGCTAACATTTCACATACGACTGTAAATAATGGTATGCCAACATTTCACATACGACTGTAAATAATGGTATGCTAACATTTCACATACGACTGTAAATAATGGTATGCCAACATTTCACATACGACTGTAAATAATGGTATGCCAACATTTCACATACGACTGTAAATAGTTATATGCTAACATTTCACATACGACTGTAAATAATGGTATGCTAACATTTCACATACGACTGTGAATAATGGTATGCCAACATTTCACATACGACTGTGAATAATGGTATGCCAACATTTCACATACGACTGTAAATAGTTATATGCTAACATTTCACATACGACTGTAAATAGTTATATGCTAACATTTCAAATACGACTGTAAATAGATATATGCTAACATTTCACATACGACTGTAAATAGATATATGCTAACATTTCACATACGACTGTAAATAGTGGTATGCTAACATTTCACATACGACTGTATATAGTGGTATGCTAACATTTCACATACGACTGTAAATAGATATATGCTAACATTTCACATACGACTGTAAATAGATATATGCTAACATTTCACATACGACTGTAAATAATGGTATGTCAACATTTCACATACGACTGTAAATAATGGTATGCCAACATTTCACATACGACTGTAAATAGATATATGCTAACATTTCACATACGACTGTAAATAATAGTATAAGACTGTAAATAGATATATGCTAACATTTCACATACGACTGTAAATAGATATATGCTAACATTTCACATACGACTGTAAATAGATATATGCTAACATTTCACATACGACTGTAAATAGTGGTATGCGAACATTTCACATACGACTGTAAATAATGGTATGCCAACATTTCACATACGACTGTAAATAATGGTATGCCAACATTTCACATACGACTGTAAATAATGGTATGCCAACATTTCATATACAACTGTAAATAATGGTATGCCAACATTTCACATACGACTGTAAATAATGGTATGCCAACTTTTCACATAGGACTGTAAATAGTTATATGCTAACATTTCACATACGACTGTAAATAATAGTATGCTAACATTTCACATACGACTGTGAATAATGGTATGTCAACATTTCACATACGACTGTAAATAATGGTATGCCAACATTTCACATACGACTGTAAATAGTTATATGCTAACATTTCACATACGACTGTAAATAATGGTATGCTAACATTTCACATACGACTGTGAATAATGGTATGCCAACATTTCACATACGACTGTGAATAATGGTATGCCAACATTTCACATACGACTGTAAATAGTTATATGCTAACATTTCACATACGACTGTAAATAGTTATATGCTAACATTTCAAATACGACTGTAAATAGATATATGCTAACATTTCTCATACGACTGTAAATAGATATATGCTAACATTTCACATACGACTGTAAATAGTGGTATGCTAACATTTCACATACGACTGTATATAGTGGTATGCTAACATTTCACATACGACTGTAAATAGATATATGCTAACATTTCACATACGACTGAAAATAGATATATGCTAACATTTCACATACGACTGTAAATAATGGTATGTCAACATTTCACATACGACTGTAAATAATGGTATGCCAACATTTCACATACGACTGTAAATAGATATATGCTAATATTTCACATACGACTGTAAATAATAGTATAAGACTGTAAATAGATAAATGCTAACATTTCACATACGACTGTAAATAGATATATGCTAACATTTCACATACGACTGTAAATAGATATATGCTAACATTTCACATACGACTGTAAATAGTGGTATGCGAACATTTCACATACGACTGTAAATAATGGTATGCCAACATTTCACATACGACTGTAAATAATGGTATGCCAACATTTCACATACGACTGTAAATAATGGTATGCCAACATTTCATATACAACTGTAAATAATGGTATGCCAACATTTCACATACGACTGTAAATAATGGTATGCCAACTTTTCACATAGGACTGTAAATAGTTATATGCTAACATTTCACATACGACTGTAAATAATAGTATGCTAACATTTCACATACGACTGTGAATAATGGTATGTCAACATTTCACATACGACTGTGAATAATGGTATGCCAACATTTCACATACGACTGTAAATAGTTATATGCTAACATTTCACATCCGACTGTAAATAGATATATGCTAACATTTCACATACGACTGTAAATAGTGGTATGCTAACATTTCACATACGACTGTAAATAGTGGTATGCCAACATTTCACATACGACTGTAAATAGATATATGCTAACATTTCACATACGACTGTATATAGTGGTATGCTAACATTTCACATACGATTGTAAATAGTTATATGCTAACATTTCACATACGACTGTAAATAGATATATGCTAACATTTCACATACGACTGTAAATAATGGTATGCGAACATTTCACATACGACTGTAAATAATGGTATGCCAACATTTCACATACGACTGTAAATAATGGTATGCCAACATTTCACATAGGACTGTAAATAATGGTATGCCAACATTTCACATACGACTGTAAATAATGGTATGCCAACTGTTCACATAGGACTGTAAATAGTTATATGCTAACATTTCACATACGACTGTAAATAATAGTATGCTAACATTTCACATACGACTGTGAATAATGGTATGTCAACATTTCACATACGACTGTGAATAATGGTATGCCAACATTTCACATACGACTGTATATAGTTATATGCTAACATTTCACATACGACTGTAAATAGATATATGCTAACATTTCACATACGACTGTAAATAGTGGTATGCTAACATTTCACATACGACTGTAAATAGTGGTATGCTAACATTTCGCATACGGCTGTACATAATGGTATGCCAACATTTCACATAAGACTGTAAATAATGGTATGCCAACATTTCACTTACGACTGTAAATAGTTATATGCTAACATTTCACATACGACTGTAAATAATGGTATGCCAAAATTTCAAATACGACTGTAAACAATGGTATGCCAACATTTCACATACGACTGTAAATAATGGTATGCCAACATTTCACATACGACTGTAAATAGTTATATGCTAACATTTCACATACGACTGTAAATAGTTATATGCTAACATTTCACATACGACTGTAAATAGTTATATGCTAACATTTCACATACGACTGTAAATAATGGTATGCTAACATTTCACATACGACTGTAAATAGTTATATGCTAACATTGCACATACGTCTGTAAATAGATATATGCTAACATTTCACATACGACTGTAAATAGTGGTATGCTAACATTTCACATACGACTGTAAATAGTTATATGCTAATATTTCACATACGACTGTAAATAATGGTATGCTAACGTTTCACATACGACTGTGAATAATGGTATGCCAACATTTCACATACGACTGTAAATAATGGTATGTCAACATTTCACATACGACTGTAAATAGTTATATGCTAACATTTCACATACGACTGTAAATAGTTATATGCTAACATTTCACATAAGGATAAACTTGTAATCTTTATATTTTTTTCATTTGAAGAGAAAATACGCATCTTGACACTTTAATGATTTTAAAAATATAGAAACTTACTATTTTTTAACTACAGTGCTATGTATTTCCTCTTGTTGTATTTAAGAACTTATAAATATATAACACTATTTAACACGGATACGCGCTTTTAATGATCCAAAACCATGGAAACACAAAATGTAAATATTGTAATAATATTGTATTGCACTTATTGAATCTCCTGTATCCACCGGAGAGAGATAATACCAAATCACAAGCTCAGTGTTCTCCGCAGTATTGATTGAACGTGCTATCATTTGTTCTTTACGAAATGTCATTTTGCTGATTGTATGCGTCTGATCACACAGGAGTTGGAAATGTGTATCACTTAAATGAGGAAACATTTCCAGATTTAAAAAGAAACAAAATGTAACCCAAACTTAAAAGAATAAAATATATTTATGAGAAAAAAAATTGAGATTTAAAAAATTTAAGAACTGGTATCAAAATGTGATGTTGCGCTTGTATGAGGTTATTTGTTAGTATCACCTACATACTATGTAAACTATTACCCTTATACATATACAAATAAGCGTTGTAAAACATTTAAAAAATATTACTTCGATCAGTAATATCTTGGTATGGTTGTTCTGAAAATTGATAATTGAAAGTGCTATCAAAATGCCATGTTGGAGGTTCGTCAAGCGTGTGTCTAAATGAATCAAGATCTAGAACAGTTCATGGCGATGGATTCTATCACGAGGTGATTAATATAAGTTGAAATAACCTGTTTCGCATTCGAGCTAAAATATATTTGTATAAACTAAGATCAAGAATATATTTGAGAATTTAGTTTTATTAAAAAAAGAAAATTTGGTGCCATTGCCTGTGGTCATAGAACAACAATTGCGGGGTACATGAAGTCGCTGACTTGCATACCACTAACCTATCATCACTGATGGTCTGCGAGCCTGTCGTCTTTACGTTGATCTGCCTCCCACTCGTATTGCTTGGTTGGCGGCACATATTCCCAGACGATATCCAATGTGGCAATGGAGAACATTCTTGTTCACAGATGAGTTCTGGTTCACTGCTTTTCATCCAGACGGTCGATGAGGGGCTCCTGGGAAATAAACGGAAACTGACGATTGCATTCTTGACAGGTATAGTGTTGAGGATGGCTTGCTTATGGTTAGGGGAAGCACACGGTATAACATCACAGTTGATTATGCTAGCTGTGAATTTAAACGCCGTAAGATATAGGGATGTAAGTCCATATCACAACAGCATCAATGTACCCAGCGTGATAATATCAAACACATAACTTAGTTTATACAAATTTATTTAGCTCGATTGCGAAACAAGTTCATACAATTTATATTAATCACTCCCGAGCCGTCATTCTTGATAGAATCCAATGCCATGATGGAGAAGAGGCAACGTGGAATTTAAATGCCTTGCTGCCTAAAGGTACGATCGTAATGGTTCCAGCGGGGCTCGAACTGTGGGCCTTCCACGTCTTTCACTTCCCACTAAACACATCATTTTAAATACCTCAAATATGTACTCTATATTTAACCGACGGGTGAGCTATATAATACTCTGATGTAGTATGTCGCATCTCCTCCCCACTACTCACTATCAACACATATGTAACCGCTTACATTACACAAACACAACTGCATCGCTAAATACGTGGCATTGCGGCGGGACAGTGCTACAGTGAGCAATGCTTTGACGAGTAACAACCGTAAACACTGTTAACAATACACGACATCCGTAAACACTGTTAACAATACACGACAACCGTAAACACTGTTAACAATACACGACAACCGTAAACACTGTTAACAATACACGACAACCGTAAACACTGTTAACAATACACGACAACCGTAAACACTGTTAACAATACACGACAACCGTAAACACTGTTAACAATACACGACAACCGTAAACACTGTTAACAATACACGACAACCGTAAACACTGTTAACAATACACGACAACCGTAAACACTGTTAACAATACACGACAACCGTAAACACTGTTAACAATACACGACAACCGTAAACACTGTTAACAATACACGACAACCGTAAACACTGTTAACAATACACGACAACCGTAAACACTGTTAACAATACACGACAACCGTAAACACTGTTAACAATACACGACAACCGTAAACACTGTTAACAATACACGACAACCGTAAACACTGTTAACAATACACGACAACCGTAAACACTGTTAACAATACACGACAACCGTAAACACTGTTAACAATACACGACAACCGTAAACACTGTTAACAATACACGACAACCGTAAACACTGTTAACAATAAACGACAACCGTAAACACTGTTAACAATACACGACAACCGTAAACACTGTTAACAATACACGACAACCGTAAACACTGTTAACAATACACGACAACCGTAAACACTGTTAACAATACACGACAACCGTAAACACTGTTAACAATACACGACAACCGTAAACACTGTTAACAATACACGACAACCGTAAACACTGTTAACAATACACGACAACCGTAAACACTGTTAACAATACACGACAACCGTAAACACTGTTAACAATACACGACAACCGTAAACACTGTTAACAATACACGACAACCGTAAACACTGTTAACAATACACGACAACCGTAAACACTGTTAACAATACACGACAACCGTAAACACTGTTAACAATACACGACAACCGTAAACACTGTTAACAATACACGACAACCGTAAACACTGTTAACAATACACGACAACCGTAAACACTGTTAACAATACACGACAACCGTAAACACTGTTAACAATACACGACAACCGTAAACACTGTTAACAATACACGACAACCGTAAACACTGTTAACAATACACGACAACCGTAAACACTGTTAACAATACACGACAACCGTAAACACTGTTAACAATACACGACAACCGTAAACATTGTTAACAATACACGACAACCGTAAACACTGTTAACAATACACGACAACCGTAAACACTGTTAACAATACACGACAACCGTAAACACTGTTAACAATACACGACAACCGTAAACACTGTTAACAATACACGACAACCGTAAA
>JABXNX010000808.1:0-14468 GCA_014843695.1 Archivesica marissinica
AACAATTAACGTGTGCTTAATTCAACCCTGATATCTCGCAAACATTGATAACATTTCAACAATTAACGTGTGCTTAATTCAATCCTGATATCTCGCAAACATTGATAACATTTCAACAATTAACTTGTGCTTAATTCAACCCTGATATCTCGCAAATATTGATAACATTCTCGCAAACATTGATAACATTTCAACATAAGCCTTGTGCTTAATTTAACCCTGATATCGCAAACATTGATAACATAAGCCTTGTGCTCAACCCTGATATCGTGTGTTGCATTTTATACGCTTAATTGTCATCGCTCCCTGGTTAATCGAGGCGACGCCTCCAGAAATATATTAGTCATATGATACAGAAGACACTCAAACTCCAGAAGCATCCCTGGTTCCCCGGTTCCCTGGTTCCCTGGTTCTTTTACATGTTAGGTGTATAGCAGCGATACATTGGACGTTGGTTTATAGTTCCACCAGACAGTTTGTTTGTGTGTTTGTTTTGTGGAGTTTAACGTCGCACCAACAGCTTAGACAATATGGCGACGTTCCGGCTACATGTAGTATTGGTGGATGAAGATACCGGGTGCCCCTTCGAGCAGTATTTTACCCGGTTAGAACCACCGACCTTCCGCAAGCTAACTGGATAGTTTCCTCACATGCAATAATTCGAAATCCCCAGTGGGATTCGAACCGCAAGCGGCGAGGGGCAAGTACTTTGAAGTAACGACCTTAACCACTCGGCCACGGAGGCCACTCCCGTCAGAAAGGCTGTTAATATTGTTAGGTCAGGATCAGACGGGGTATCGAACATGATGTTTGTTAATGTATACCTATACCTATCACTCTGGGGGTTCAACCACAGATTGGTAACTAGTAAATAGTTGTACATGTAGTGGCATTGTCAGCTGATTATCCAAATATCGATTATGCACTTTGAAGCTTGTAAAAAAGCGGCCTATTGAAAGAAACCTATATCTGTTGCATTGATTTGTATTGATCCCGTACACAAATATAGTTTCCTTGCTGGTCTGTCCGACGTTCCACAATGTCCGACGTTCAATAATGTCCAACAGATTGCAACATATTGAAACACATTTGTATATAAAGTGTAGATTTTCTTTTATAGTTTATACAAATTTATTTGAGCTCGATTGCGAAACAAGTTCATACAACTTATACTAATCACTCTCGAGACCTCATTCCTGATGGGATCCATCAGCACGATGGAGAGAGAAGACGCAATGTGGAATTTAAATGCCTTGCCCAAGGGCACAATCGTAACGGCTTCAGCGGGGCTCGAACTCCGGACCTTTCGCACCTGAAGCGAACTCGCATCCACTGCATTTTCTTTTATGCTTTTCAATGAATGATATATAGAGTTTTCTCAGTGAAAGTAAACTTCATCTTACACTGCTTTGAAACTGTGGACGATGGCATTTTCTCTGTCACTGCTTGAGTTTCGTATTTCTTCACCGTTGGATGTACTTTTGTATATTACCGATTTTCTGGTGATCACCGACATATGTATGTGCGTAACTCGATGAAATAGAATCTTTTCTTACACTAATGTGTTTTATGGTCACATAAAACTATTTATGTGTTTTTGGTGATTTAATAGCTTCGGACTCATTATTCATGTCTATTACTAGACGGTGTTGTTGATATATGACTCGGATGTCAAACTGTGCACTTCAGCTTTATAATCTCACAGTAATTCAAACGAACAAAGAGGTGGCTTATATGACAAAAGTAATCATTGTGAGCAGTAAGGAGTCGACGAGCACACAATAATATGCTGGAGTACATGCAGTCTGTACCCCAACGTGTTAAGCACTGGACTACTATGTATTGTAGATGTGCTGTATTACATGTATCGCGTTATGTATTGTAGATGTGTTGTATTACATGTATCGCGTTATGTATTGTAGATGTGTTGTGTTACATGTTGTGTATTGTAGATGTGTTGTATTACATGTATCGCGTTATGTATTGTAGATGTGTTGTGTTACATGTTGTGTATTGTAGATGTGTTGTATTACATGTTGTGTATTGTAGATGTGTTGTATTGCATGTTATGTATTGTAGATGTGTTGTATCGCATTATGTATTGTAGATGTGTTGTATTACATGTTAGATATTGTAGATGTGTTGTATTACATGTATCGCGTTATGTATTGTAGATGTGTTGTATTACATGTATCGCGTTATGTATTGTAGATGTGTTGTATTACATGTTATGTATTGTAGATGTGTTGTATTACATGTATCGCGTTATGTATTGTAGATGTGTTGTATTACATGTTATGTATTGTAGATGTGTTGTATTACATGTTATGTATTGTAGATGTGTTGTATTACATGTTATGTATTGTAGATGTGTTGTATCGCGTTATGTATTGTAGATGTGTTGTATTACATGTTATGTATTGTAGATGTGTTGTATCGCGTTATGTATTGTAGATGTGTTGTGTTACATGTTATGTATTGTAGATGTGTTGTATTACATGTTATGTATTGTAGATGTGTTTATCGCGTTATGTATTGTAGATGTGTTGTATTACATGTTATGTATTGTAGATGTGTTGTATTACATGTTATGTATTGTAGATGTGTTGTATTACATGTTATGTATTGTAGATGTGTTGTATCGCGTTATGTATTGTAGATGTGTTGTATTACATGTTATGTATTGTAGATGTGTTGTATTACATGTTATGTATTGTAGATGTGTTGTATTACATGTTATGTATTGTAGATGTGTTGTATCGCGTTATGTAGTGTAGATGTGTTGTATTACATGTTAGATATTGTAGATGTATTGTATTACATGTTATGTATTGTAGATGTGTTGTATTACATGTTATGTATTGTAGATGTATTGTATTACATGTTATGTATTGTAGATGTGTTGTATTACATGTTATGTATTGTAGATGTGTTGTATTACATGTTATGTATTGTAGATGTGTTGTATTACATGTTGCGTATTGTAGATGTGTTGTATTACATGTTATGTATTGTAGATGTGTTGTATTACATGTTATGTATTGTAGATGTGTTGTATTACATGTTATGTATTGTAGATGTGTTGTATTACATGTTATGTATTGTATATGTGTTGTATCGCGTTATGTATTGTAGATGTGTTGTATTACATGTTATGTATTGTAGATGTGTTGTATTACATGTTATGTATTGTAGATGTGTTGTATTACATGTTATGTATTGTAGATGTGTTGTATTACATGTTAGGTATTGTAGATGTGTTGTATTACATACTATGTATTGTAGATGTGTTGTATTACATGTTAGATATTGTAGATGTGTTGTATTACATGTTATGTATTGTAGATGTGTTGTATTACATGTTATGTATTGTAGATGTGTTGTATTACATGTTATGTATTGTAGATGTGTTGTATTGCGTTATGTATTGTAGATGTGTTGTATTACATGTTATGTATTGTAGATGTGTTGTATTACATGTTATGTATTGTAGATGTGTTGTATTACATGTTATGTATTGTAGATGTGTTGTATTACATGTTATGTATTGTAGATGTGTTGTATTACATGTTATGTATTGTAGATGTGTTGTATTACATGTTATGTATTGTAGATGTGTTGTATTACATGTTGTGTATTGTAGATGTGTTGTATTACATGTTATGTATTGTAGATGTGTTGTATTACATGTTATGTATTGTAGATGTGTTGTATTACATGTTATGTATTGTAGATGTGTTGTATTACATGTTATGTATTGTAGATGTGTTGTATTACATGTTATGTATTGTAGATGTGTTGTATTACATGTTATGTATTGTAGATGTGTTGTATTACATGTTATGTATTGTAGATGTGTTGTATTACATGTTAGTATTGTAGATGTGTTGTATCGCGTTATGTATTGTAGATGTGTTGTATTACATGTTAGTATTGTAGATGTGTTGTATCGTGTTATGTATTGTAGATGTGTTGTATTACATGTTGTTTGTAGTGTGTTGTATCGCGTTATGTATTGTAGATGTGTTGTATTACATGTTTATTGTAGATGTGTTGTATCGCGTTATGTATTGTAGATGTGTTGTATTACATGTTATGTATTGTAGATGTGTTGTATTACATGTTATGTATTGTAGATGTGTTGTATTACATGTTATGTATTGTAGATGTGTTGTATTACATGTTATGTATTGTAGATGTGTTGTATTACATGTTATGTATTGTAGATGTGTTGTATTACATGTTATGTATTGTAGATGTGTTGTATTACATGTTATGTATTGTAGATGTGTTGTATTGCATGTTATGTATTGTAGATGTGTTGTATTACATGTTATGTATTGTAGATGTGTTGTATTACATGTTATGTATTGTAGATGTGTTGTATTGCATGTTGTATTGTAGATGTGTTGTATTACATGTATCGCGTTATGTAGTGTAGATGTGTTGTATTACATGTTGCGTTATGTAGTGTAGATGTGTTGTATTACATGTTATGTATTGTAGATGTGTTGTATTACATGTTAGATATTGTAGATGTATTGTATTACATGTTATGTAGTGTAGATGTGTTGTATTACATGTTATGTATTGTAGATGTGTTGTATTACATGTTAGATATTGTAGATGTGTTGTATTACATGTTAGATATTGTAGATGTGTTGTATTACATGTTATGTAGTGTAGATGTGTTGTATTACATGTATCGCGTTATGTAGTGTAGATGTGTTGTATTACATGTTATGTATTGTAGATGTGTTGTATTACATGTTATGTATTGTAGATGTATTGTATTACATGTTATGTATTGTAGATGTGTTGTATCGCGTTATGTAGTGTAGATGTGTTGTATTACATGATATATATTGTAGATGTATTGTATTACATGTTATGTAGTGTAGATGTGTTGTATTACATGTTATGTATTGTAGATGTGTTGTATTACATGTTAGATATTGTAGATGTGTTGTATTACATGTTAGATATTGTAGATGTGTTGTATTACATGTTATGTATTGTAGATGTGTTGTATTACATGTTAGATATTGTAGATGTGTTGTATTACATGTTATGTATTGTAGATGTGTTGTATTACATGTTAGATATTGTAGATGTATTGTATTACATGTTATGTATTGTAGATGTGTTGTATTACATGTTATGTATTGTAGATGTGTTGTATTACATACTATGTATTGTAGATGTGCTGTATTACATAATATGTATTGTAGATGTGTTGTATTACATACTATGTATTGTAGATGTGTTGTATTACATGCTATGTATTGTAGATGTGTTGTATTACATGTTGCGTATTGTAGATGTGTTGTATTACATGTTATGTATTGTAGATGTGTTGTATTACATGTTATGTATTGTAGATGTGTTGTATTACATGTTATGTATTGTAGATGTGTTGTATTACATGTTGTGTATTGTAGATGTGTTGTATTACATGTTATGTATTGTAGATGTATTGTATTACATGTTATGTATTGTAGATGTGTTGTATTACATACTATGTATTGTAGATGTGTTGTATTACATGTTGTGTATTGTAGATGTGTTGTATTACATGTTATGTATTGTAGATGTGTTGTATTACATGTTATGTATTGTAGATGTGTTGTATTACATGTTAGATATTGTAGATGTGTTGTATCGCGTTATGTATTGTAGATGTGTTGTATTACATGTTTTGTATTGTAGATGTGTTGTATTACATGTTATGTATTGTATATGTATTGTATTACATGTTATGTATTGTAGATGTGTTGTATTACATGTTATGTATTGTAGATGTGTTGTATTACATGTTATGTAGTGTAGATGTGTTGTATTACATGTATCGCGTTATGTAGTGTAGATGTGTTGTATTACATGTATCGCGTTATGTAGTGTAGATGTATTGTATTACATGTATCGCGTTATGTAGTGTAGATGTGTTGTATTACATGTATCGCATTATGTAGTGTAGATGTGTTGTATTACATGTATCGCGTTATGTAGTGTAGATGTGTTGTATTACATGTATTGCGTTATGTAGTGTAGATGTGTTGTATTACATGTTATGTATTGTAGATGTGTTGTATTACATGTTATGTATTGTAGATGTGTTGTATTACATGTTATGTATTGTAGATGTGTTGTATTACATGTTATGTATTGTAGATGTGTTGTATTACATGTTATGTATTGTATATATGTTGTATCGCGTTATGTATTGTAGATGTGTTGTATTACATGTTATGTATTGTAGATGTGTTGTATTACATGTTATGTATTGTAGATGTGTTGTATTACATGTTATGTATTGTAGATGTGTTGTATTACATGTTATGTATTGTAGATGTGTTGTATTACATGTTATGTATTGTAGATGTGTTGTATTACATGTTATGTATTGTAGATGTGTTGTATTACATGTTATGTATTGTAGATGTGTTGTATTACATACTATGTATTGTAGATGTGCTGTATTACATACTATGTATTGTAGATGTGTTGTATTACATGTTATGTATTGTAGATGTGTTGTATTACATGTTAGATATTGTAGATGTGTTGTATTACATGTTATGTATTGTAGATGTGTTGTATTACATGTTAGATATTGTAGATGTGTTGTATTACATGTTATGTATTGTAGATGTGTTGTATTACATGTTGTGTATTGTAGATGTGTTGTATTACATGTTATGTATTGTAGATGTATTGTATTACATGTTATGTATTGTAGATGTGTTGTATTACATACTATGTATTGTAGATGTGTTGTATTACATGTTGTGTATTGTAGATGTGTTGTATTACATGTTATGTATTGTAGATGTGTTGTATTACATGTTATGTATTGTAGATGTGTTGTATTACATGTTAGATATTGTAGATGTGTTGTATCGCGTTATGTATTGTAGATGTGTTGTATTACATGTTTTGTATTGTAGATGTGTTGTATTACATGTTATGTATTGTAGATGTATTGTATTACATGTTATGTATTGTAGATGTGTTGTATTACATGTTATGTATTGTAGATGTGTTGTATTACATGTTATGTAGTGTAGATGTGTTGTATTACATGTTGTGTATTGTAGATGTATTGTATTACATGTTACGTATTGTAGATGTATTGTATTACATGTTACGTATTGTAGATGTGTTGTATTACATGTTGTGTATTGTAGATGTATTGTATTACATGTATCGCGTTATGTAGTGTAGATGTGTTGTATTACATGTATCGCGTTATGTAGTGTAGATGTGTTGTATTACATGTATCGCGTTATGTAGTGTAGATGTATTGTATTACATGTATCGCGTTATGTAGTGTAGATGTGTTGTATTACATGTATCGCGTTATGTAGTGTAGATGTATTGTATTACATGTATCGCGTTATGTAGTGTAGATGTGTTATATTACATGTATCGCGTTATGTAGTGTAGATGTATTGTATTACATGTATCGCGTTATGTAGCGTAGATGTATTGTATTACATGTATCGCGTTATGTAGTGTAGATGTGCTGTATTACATGTATCGCGTTATGTAGTGTAGATGTGTTGTATTACATGTATCGCGTTATGTAGTGTAGATGTGTTGTATTACATGTATCGCGTTATGTAGTGTAGATGTATTGTATTACATGTATCGCGTTATGTAGTGTAGATGTGTTGTATTACATGTATCGCGTTATGTAGTGTAGATGTGTTGTATTACATGTATCGCGTTATGTAGTGTAGATGTGTTGTATTACATGTTATGTATTGTAGATGTGTTGTATTACATGTTATGTATTGTAGATGTATTGTATTACATGTTATGTATTGTAGATGTGTTGTATCGCGTTATGTAGTGTAGATGTGTTGTATTACATGTTAGATATTGTAGATGTATTGTATTACATGTTATGTAGTGTAGATGTGTTGTATTACATGTTATGTATTGTAGATGTGTTGTATTACATGTTAGATATTGTAGATGTGTTGTATTACATGTTAGATATTGTAGATGTGTTGTATTACATGTTATGTAGTGTAGATGTGTTGTATTACATGTATCGTGTTATGTAGTGTAGATGTGTTGTATTACATGTTATGTATTGTAGATGTGTTGTATTACATGTTATGTATTGTAGATGTATTGTATTACATGTTATGTATTGTAGATGTGTTGTATCGCGTTATGTAGTGTAGATGTGTTGTATTACATGATAGATATTGTAGATGTATTGTATTACATGTTATGTAGTGTAAATGTGTTGTATTACATGTTATGTATTGTAGATGTGTTGTATTACATGTTAGATATTGTAGATGTGTTGTATTACATGTTAGATATTGTAGATGTGTTGTATTACATGTTATGTATTGTAGATGTGTTGTATTACATGTTAGATATTGTAGATGTGTTGTATTACATGTTATGTATTGTAGATGTGTTGTATTACATGTTAGATATTGTAGATGTATTGTATTACATGTTATGTATTGTAGATGTGTTGTCTTACATGTTATGTATTGTAGATGTGTTGTATTACATACTATGTATTGTAGATGTGCTGTATTACATAATATGTATTGTAGATGTGTTGTATTACATACTATGTATTGTAGATGTGTTGTATTACATGCTATGTATTGTAGATGTGTTGTATTACATGTTGCGTATTGTAGATGTGTTGTATTACATGTTATGTATTGTAGATGTGTTGTATTACATGTTAGATATTGTAGATGTATTGTATTACATGTTATGTATTGTAGATGTGTTGTATTACATGTTATGTATTGTAGATGTGTTGTATTACATACTATGTATTGTAGATGTGTTGTATTACATGTTATGTATTGTAGATGTGTTGTATTACATGTTGTGTATTGTAGATGTGTTGTATTACATGTTATGTATTGTAGATGTATTGTATTACATGTTATGTATTGTAGATGTGTTGTATTACATACTATGTATTGTAGATGTGTTGTATTACATGTTGTGTATTGTAGATGTGTTGTATTACATGTTATGTATTGTAGATGTGTTGTATTACATGTTATGTATTGTAGATGTGTTGTATTACATGTTAGATATTGTAGATGTGTTGTATCGCGTTATGTATTGTAGATGTGTTGTATTACATGTTTTGTATTGTAGATGTGTTGTATTACATGTTATGTATTGTATATGTATTGTATTACATGTTATGTATTGTAGATGTGTTGTATTACATGTTATGTATTGTAGATGTGTTGTATTACATGTTATGTAGTGTAGATGTGTTGTATTACATGTATCGCGTTATGTAGTGTAGATGTGTTGTATTACATGTATCGCGTTATGTAGTGTAGATGTATTGTATTACATGTATCGCGTTATGTAGTGTAGATGTGTTGTATTACATGTATCGCATTATGTAGTGTAGATGTGTTGTATTACATGTATCGCGTTATGTAGTGTAGATGTGTTGTATTACATGTATTGCGTTATGTAGTGTAGATGTGTTGTATTACATGTTATGTATTGTAGATGTGTTGTATTACATGTTATGTATTGTAGATGTGTTGTATTACATGTTATGTATTGTAGATGTGTTGTATTACATGTTATGTATTGTAGATGTGTTGTATTACATGTTATGTATTGTATATATGTTGTATCGCGTTATGTATTGTAGATGTGTTGTATTACATGTATCGCGTTATGTAGTGTAGATGTGTTGTATTACATGTTATGTATTGTAGATGTGTTGTATTACGTTATGTATTGTAGATGTGTTGTATTACATGTTATGTATTGTAGATGTGTTGTATCGCGTTATGTATTGTAGATGTGTTGTATTACATGTTATGTATTGTAGATGTGTTGTATTACATGTTATGTATTGTAGATGTGTTGTATTACATGTTATGTATTGTAGATGTGTTGTATTACATGTTATGTATTGTAGATGTGTTGTATTACATGTTAGGTATTGTAGATGTGTTGTATTACATGTTATGTATTGTAGATGTGTTGTATTACATGTTATGTATTGTAGATGTGTTGTATTACATGTTATGTATTGTAGATGTGTTGTATTACATGTTATGTATTGTAGATGTGTTGTATTACATGTTATGTATTGTAGATGTGTTGTATCGTTGTATGTAATGTGTTGTATTACATGATCGCGTTATGTAGTGTAGATGTGTTGTATTACATGTTATGTAGTGTAGATGTGTTGTATTACATGTTATGTATTGTAGATGTGTTGTATTACATGTTAGATATTGTAGATGTGTTGTATTACATGTTATGTATTGTAGATGTGTTGTATTACATGTTATGTATTGTAGATGTGTTGTATTACATGTTAGATATTGTAGATGTGTTGTATTACATGTTATGTATTGTAGATGTGTTGTATTACATGTTAGATATTGTAGATGTATTGTATTACATGTTATGTATTGTAGATGTGTTGTATTACATGTTATGTATTGTAGATGTGTTGTATTACATACTATGTATTGTAGATGTGCTGTATTACATAATATGTATTGTAGATGTGTTGTATTACATACTATGTATTGTAGATGTGTTGTATTACATGCTATGTATTGTAGATGTGTTGTATTACATGTTGCGTATTGTAGATGTGTTGTATTACATGTTATGTATTGTAGATGTGTTGTATTACATACTATGTATTGTAGATGTGTTGTATTACATGTTATGTATTGTAGATGTGTTGTATTACATGTTGTGTATTGTAGATGTGTTGTATTACATGTTATGTATTGTAGATGTATTGTATTACATGTTATGTATTGTAGATGTGTTGTATTACATACTATGTATTGTAGATGTGTTGTATTACATGTTATGTATTGTAGATGTGTTGTATTACATGTTATGTATTGTAGATGTGTTGTATTACATGTTAGATATTGTAGATGTGTTGTATCGCGTTATGTATTGTAGATGTGTTGTATTACATGTTTTGTATTGTAGATGTGTTGTATTACATGTTATGTATTGTAGATGTATTGTATTACATGTTATGTATTGTAGATGTGTTGTATTACATGTTATGTATTGTAGATGTGTTGTATTACATGTTATGTAGTGTAGATGTGTTGTATTACATGTATCGCGTTATGTAGTGTAGATGTGTTGTATTACATGTATCGCGTTATGTAGTGTAGATGTATTGTATTACATGTATCGCGTTATGTAGTGTAGATGTGTTGTATTACATGTATCGCATTATGTAGTGTAGATGTGTTGTATTACATGTATCGCGTTATGTAGTGTAGATGTGTTGTATTACATGTATCGCGTTATGTAGTGTAGATGTGTTGTATTACATGTTATGTATTGTAGATGTGTTGTATTACATGTTATGTATTGTAGATGTGTTGTATTACATGTTATGTATTGTAGATGTGTTGTATTACATGTTATGTATTGTAGATGTGTTGTATTACATGTTATGTATTGTATATATGTTGTATCGCGTTATGTATTGTAGATGTGTTGTATTACATGTTATGTATTGTAGATGTGTTGTATTACATGTTATGTATTGTAGATGTGTTGTATTACATGTTATGTATTGTAGATGTGTTGTATTACATGTTATGTATTGTAGATGTGTTGTATTACATGTTATGTATTGTAGATGTGTTGTATTACATGTTATGTATTGTAGATGTGTTGTATTACATGTTATGTATTGTAGATGTGTTGTATTACATGTTATGTATTGTAGATGTGTTGTATTACATGTTATGTATTGTAGATGTGTTGTATTACATGTTATGTATTGTAGATGTGTTGTATTACATGTTATGTATTGTAGATGTGTTGTATTACATGTTATGTAGTGTAGATGTGTTGTATTACATGTTAGTATGTAGATGTTTGTATTACATGTTTTGTAGATGTGTTGTATTACATGTTATGTATTGTAGATGTGTTGTATTACATGTTATGTATTGTAGATGTGTTGTATTACATGTTATGTATTGTAGATGTGTTGTATTACATGTTATGTATTGTAGATGTGTTGTATTACATGTTATGTATTGTAGATGTGTTGTATTACATGTTATGTATTGTAGATGTGTTGTATTACATGTTATGTATTGTAGATGTGTTGTATTACATGTTATGTATTGTAGATGTGTTGTATTACATGTTATGTATTGTAGATGTGTTGTATTACATGTTATGTATTGTAGATGTGTTGTATTACATGTTATGTATTGTAGATGTGTTGTATTACATGTTATGTATTGTAGATGTGTTGTATTACATGTTATGTATTGTAGATGTGTTGTATTACATGTTATGTATTGTAGATGTGTTGTATTACATGTTATGTATTGTAGATGTGTTGTATTACATGTTATGTATTGTAGATGTGTTGTATTACATGTTATGTATTGTAGATGTGTTGTATTACATGTTATGTATTGTAGATGTGTTGTATTACATGTACTATGTATTGTAGATGTGTTGTATTACATGTTATGTATTGTAGATGTGTTGTATCGCGTTATGTAGTGTAGATGTGTTGTATTACATGTTATGTATTGTAGATGTATTGTATTACATGTTATGTATTGTAGATGTGTTGTATTACATGTTATGTATTGTAGATGTGTTGTATTACATGTTATGTATTGTAGATGTGTTGTATTACATGTTATGTATTGTAGATGTGTTGTATTACATGTTATGTATTGTAGATGTGTTGTATTACATGTATATGTATTGTAGATGTGTTGTATTACATGTTATGTATTGTAGATGTGTTGTATTACATGTTATGTATTGTAGATGTGTTGTATTACATGTTATGTATTGTAGATGTGTTGTATTACATGCTATGTATTGTAGATGTGTTGTATTACATGTTGTGTATTGTAGATGTGTTGTATTACATGTTATGTATTGTAGATGTGTTGTATTACATGTTATGTATTGTAGATGTGTTGTATTACATGTTAGATATTGTAGATGTGTTGTATCGCGTTATGTATTGTAGATGTGTTGTATTACATGTTTTGTATTGTAGATGTGTTGTATTACATGTTATGTATTGTATATGTATTGTATTACATGTTATGTATTGTAGATGTGTTGTATTACATGTTATGTATTGTAGATGTGTTGTATTACATGTTATGTAGTGTAGATGTGTTGTATTACATGTATCGCGTTATGTAGTGTAGATGTGTTGTATTACATGTATCGCGTTATGTAGTGTAGATGTATTGTATTACATGTATCGCGTTATGTAGTGTAGATGTGTTGTATTACATGTATCGCATTATGTAGTGTAGATGTGTTGTATTACATGTATCGCGTTATGTAGTGTAGATGTGTTGTATTACATGTATCGCGTTATGTAGTGTAGATGTGTTGTATTACATGTTATGTATTGTAGATGTGTTGTATTACATGTTATGTATTGTAGATGTGTTGTATTACATATTATGTATTGTAGATGTGTTGTATTACATGTTATGTATTGTAGATGTGTTGTATTACATGTTATGTATTGTATATATGTTGTATCGCGTTATGTATTGTAGATGTGTTGTATTACATGTTATGTATTGTAGATGTGTTGTATTACATGTTATGTATTGTAGATGTGTTGTATTACATGTTATGTATTGTAGATGTGTTGTATTACATGTTATGTATTGTAGATGTGTTGTATTACATGTTATGTATTGTAGATGTGTTGTATTACATGTTATGTATTGTAGATGTGTTGTATTACATACTATGTATTGTAGATGTGTTGTATTACATACTATGTATTGTAGATGTGTTGTATTACATGTTATGTATTGTAGATGTGTTGTATTACATGTTGATATTGTAGATGTGTTGTATTACATGTTATGTATTGTAGATGTGTTGTATTACATGTTAGTATTGTAGATGTGTTGTATTACATGTTATGTATTGTAGATGTGTTGTATTACATGTTATGTATTGTAGATGTGTTGTATTACATTTATGTATTGTAGATGTGTTGTATTACATGTTGTTGTGTGTGTTGTTAATATGTATTGTAGATGTGTTGTATTACATGTTTTGTATTGTAGATGTGTTGTATTACATGTTATGTATTGTAGATGTTTTGTATTACATGTTATGTATTGTAGATGTGTTGTATTACATGTTAGATATTGTAGATGTGTTGTATTGCGTTTGTATTGTAGATGTGTTGTATTACATGTTGTGTATTGTAGATGTGTTGTATTACATGTTATGTATTGTATATGTGTTGTATTGCTGTTATGTATTGTAGATGTGTTGTATTACATGTTGTGTATTGTAGATGTGTTGTATTACATGTTGGTTATGTATTGTAGATGTGTTGTATTACATGTATAGCGTTATGTAGTGTAGATGTTGTATTACATGTATCGCGGTATGTAGTGTAGATGTAGTGTATTACATGT
>JABXNX010000809.1:0-14467 GCA_014843695.1 Archivesica marissinica
AAATTTATTTGAGCTCGATTGCGAAACAAGTTATTTCAACTTATATTAATCACTCTCGAGACCTCATTCCTGATGGAATCCATCGCCACGAGGGAGAGAGAAGAGGGAACGTGGAATTTAAATGCATTGCCTAAGGGCTCAATGGTAACGGCTCCAGCGGGGCTCGAACTCCGGACCTTTAGCACCTGAATCGAACGCGCATCCACTGCGCTATCACGACTTCCAAGGGGCAAGTGGTTGACAATCAGAGATATAAACCACTCGATCACGACGGCCGCATTAATTTTTGTATATAAAAGTATGTGTAAATACTGATGAAAACCCCTTTGAACGGTTGAAACTCTGGCTAAGTATATGTACCACATAAAGCTTGCACATACGTAGCATGCATGTACGACATCAGTTTGATTTATTCCAGAGTCAGTTGTTGGAATGTTAACCAGTTCTAGGGAAATTGAACTAACCTTAGTCCCAATGTCCATGTTTTGTGGACAATATCCCCCCGGGACAATACCCCCGGGACAATATCCCCCCGGGACAATACCCCCGGGACAATATCCCCCCGGACAATATCCCCCCGGACAATATCCCCCGGGACAATATCCCCCGGAAAATACCCCCCCCAGACAATATCCCCCTGGACAATATCCCCCTGGACAATATCCCCCGGACAATATCCCCCTCGGACAATATCCCCCGGACAATATCCCCACAGACAATATCCCCCCATATATTTTATATAATGTCCGGGTGGATATTGTCCTATGCGTGAATTCCAATGGGGGAATATTGTCCGCCCTATGATTTTCCACGGGGGGAGATATTGTCCACCTGTGCCAAACTATATGGGGGGATATTGTCCGTTCCCCGTTGTGATACATGTGAATTTAGAATATGAAAGACCAAATCCATGTTGAAAAAACGGGTCAGTGGTTCTCTCTATGCAGCACTCATCTAACCAGAGTATATGCTTAGTGATATATGGATCAGTGGTTCTCTACATGCAGCACTCATCTAACCAGATTATATGCTTAGTTATATATGGGTCAGTGGTTCTCTCCATGCAGCACTCATCTAACCAGTGTATATGCTTAGTGATATATGGGTCAGTGGTTCTCTCCATGCAGCACTCATCTAACCAGATAATATGCTTAGTGATATATGGATCAGTGATTCTCTACATGCAGCACTCATCTAACCAGTGTATATGCTTAGTGATATATGGATCAGTGGTTCTCTACATGCAGCACTCATCTAATCAGATTATATGCTTAGTTATATATGGGTCAGTGGTTCTCTCCATGCAGCACTCATCTAACCAGTGTATATGCTTAGTGATATATGGATCAGTGGTTCTCTCCATGCAGCACTCATCTAACCAGATTATATGATTAGTGATATATGGATCAGTGGTTCTCTCCATGCAGCACTCATCTAACCAGATAATATGCTTAGTGATATATGGATCAGTGGTTCTCTCCATGCAGCACTCATCTAACCAGATTATATGCTTAGTGATATATTGGTCAGTGGTTCTCTACCTGCAGCACTCATCTAACCAGATTATATGATTAGTGATATATGGATCAGTGGTTCTCTCCATGCAGCACTCATCTAACCAGATAATATACTTAGTGATATATGGATCAGTGGTTCTCTCCATGCAGCACTCATCTAACCAGATGATATGCTTATTGATATATGGGTCAGTGGTTCTCTCCATGCAGCACTAATCTAACCAGATTATATGCTTAGTGATATATGGGTTAGTGGTTCTCTCCATGCAGCACTCATCTAACCAGATTATATGCTTAGTGATATATTGGTCAGTGGTTCTCTACATGCAGCACTCATCTAACCAGATTATATGCTTAGTGATATATGGGTAAGTGGTTCTCTCCATGCAGCACTCATCTAACCAGATTATATGCTTAGTGATATATTGGTCAGTGGTTCTCTACCTGCAGCACTCATCTAACCAGATTATATGATTAGTGATATATGGATCAGTGGTTCTCTCCATGCAGCACTCATCTAACCAGATAATATACTTAGTGATATATGGATCAGTGGTTCTCTCCATGCAGCACTCATCTAACCAGATGATATGCTTATTGATATATGGGTCAGTGGTTCTCTCCATGCAGCACTAATCTAACCAGATTATATGCTTAGTGATATATGGGTTAGTGGTTCTCTCCATGCAGCACTCATCTAACCAGATTATATGCTTAGTGATATATTGGTCAGTGGTTCTCTACATGCAGCACTCATCTAACCAGATTATATGCTTAGTGATATATGGGTAAGTGGTTCTCTCCATGCAGCACTCATCTAACCAGATTATGCTTATTGATATATGGGTCAGTGGTTCTCTACATGCAGCGCTCATCTAACCAGATTATATGCTTAGTGATATATGGGTAAGTGGTTCTCTCCATGCAGCACTCATCTAGCCAGATTATATGCTTAGTGATATATGGGTAAGTGGTTCTCTCCATGCAGCACTCATCTAACCAGATTATATGCTTAGTGATATATGGGTCAGTGGTTCTCTCCATGTAGCACTCATCTAACCAGATAAATAAGTGAAAGATCGACAGACTGGATCCCAGGTTATATACGCACACGTAAATAAGTGAAAGATCGACAGACTGGATCCCAGGTTATATACGCACACGTAAATAAGTGAAAGATCGACAGACTGGATCCCAGGTTATATACGCGCACGTAAATAAGTGAAAGATCGACAGACTGGATCCCAGGTTATATACGCACACGTAAATAAGTGAAAGATCGACAGACTGGATCCCAGGTTATATACGCGCAAGTAAATAAGTGAAAGATCGACAGACTGGATCCCAGGTTATATACGCACACGTAAATAAGTGAAAGATCGACAGACTGGATCCCAGGTTATATATGCACACGTAAATAAGTGAAAGATCGACAGACTGGACCCCAGGTTATATACGCATAAGCAGCTAAATACCATGGAATAAACAACTGCTAGGCCGCTCGCCCACATGGTTCGCCGGAGGCGAGGGTAAATAAGCTCAATCATCATCACTTCTAGGCATTGAGTTGGGGCTTAATTATGAAATAAAGGTGTGTGCGAACGTATATATGTAATTTAAGAAGCAATCAAATCGCTCGGGACAATTGACATGTCTTAGGCATGATAGTATCGTGGTAGCATTGTGAAACAGACCCCGGGCTGTCAAATCGATCGGGACAATTGGCATGTCTTAGCTATGATAGTATCGTGGTAGCATTGTGAAACAGACCCCGGGCTACTTTACCCAGGGGCGTACCCAGGATTTTCTGAGGGGGGTGCCGAGATTGGCTGGCCGAGCTAACAGCGTGGGTGTACACATTACTAGAAATGACCAGTTAAACTTTATTTTGATATACATGTATTGTAATTTTTTGTTAAAAATCTCATAAAGAGAGAAATAATGACAAAAACTATTTAAATATTTATAAGGTCACCAATAATGTTGATCAGCTCATTCTGGATTCTAGCAGAGGTGTATGTAGCATTTCGTTGTGCTGTGGTCAAGTGATGTGCAAGATTACTGTCTCCTGCATCAACCCGGAACTCCAGCAAATCCCTGAAGTTACCATGGTTGATGTTTGGATTTGCTTTAGTCTGCTTATCACTGTCAAGATGGCCTCTGAGGGCAATGTTCTGTCTGCCACAAAACAACACGGTCTTCACAATGGGCACCAGTCTCTGTCTGTTGGCAGCAACTCTTTCAGCCAGGGCAGTATCTATCTGTTGGTGGACTGGCTCCTGTTGGCCCTGCATCACCTTCATGAAGTGGTCAGCCTTGGTGACAGCCTCACAGTGGGTGCACTTGGTGTCATGTGCCTTCAACTCCTCTAGAGCTTTCTTGAAGTTAGTGAGTGGTCTGCTCACAAGCACACCCAGGTATATGCCCTCACGACCAACACCAAACAGTATACAAGGTAAGCAGAAACCTCCATCAGCTTGCACACTATACTCCAACCAGCTATACCTCTGCAACCAGCTTGACTGGAAACGTCTCTGTGAACCACGCTTGTCTGGTCTGCCTGGAAACTGGAAGTTAGGTGGTGGGATGTAGCGGTTAGTCAGCATCTTGAACCTCTTTTCACTAGTCAGTGTGCGCCTTTCATTATATGAAGCATATGTGTGAAAAAGTTCTGAAGCACACATGTAAAGATGAGAAACAAGGACAATAGGGGCTGTGTTTGATTATTATACACCTCTGAAAGGTGACAAATCTTCAAAGAGTCATTTACAAAAGGGTTTAGCATGATTTTTACACTTCACAAAGGATGAGAAAACTTCAACAGGTTATTACAATGGGACCTATAGAGCATTAGTGAATGAATGAATGAATGAATGGTGTTTTACGGCGCATCGACATCTAAGGTCATGTAGCGCGCATTAAAGTTATGTTTAGTGTCGAGTGTATGAAATAAAATTCTATATAAGTATATGCATTACGTAAAAATTAATACTAAGAAGTTATAAAGACGTAAGATTAATTACAGGTAATATATGAATGAATGATTACTACAAAGGCATGATTAACAATTGATATATAGAGCATTAGTCAAAACTGTTTATGATAAATTTAGTCCAAAGTTGTTGAAGTTCAATCTTTACCGGTGCAAGTTTGGTTTGGGGGGGCCAAGGCCCCCTTCGCCCCCCCCCCTGGGTACGACCCTGTTACCTAATGTTCCTGTAAGAAGAATATTATTTATGAAAATAAAAATGAATAGCCCACTATACGATACGTATTGCCAATAATGTCACGATGGAACGATCACCCGATCGAATGATGTTTAAATAGTTTAATCATTGGGCACTATTGAACACGAACAATAAGGTGTATGTACTGTTCTATTACATAGCTATACAGTTATATACTTTAAAATCATACAACGTATCGTGTGTCTCCAAACCTTTTGTGTGTGTCACCTGCAATTTGTATTATATTATTATTATATTAAACTTGCTGTGTAAGGGTATTGTGTGTCCGGGCTATTGTGGAAAATAACGAACTTATACTATCGAATGATTGAAGTTTAAATAATTTAATCATTGAGCACTATTGAACACGAACAACAATGTAACTGTACTAGAATACAGCCCCTCCAAGCAGCCTGTTAGGGTATATTTCCTACAAATAACAAGCTAACCTATGTCACCCAGTAGAATACAGCCCCTCCACGCAGCCTGTTAGGGTATATTTCCCACAAATAACAAGCTAACCCATGTCTACCCAGTAGAATACAGCCCCTCCAAGCAGCCTGTTAGGGTATATTTCCCACATATAACAAGCTAACCTATGTCTACCCAGTAGAATACAGCCCCTCCACGCAGCCTGCTACGGTATATTTCCTACAAATAACAAGCTAACCCATGTATACCCAGTAGAACACAGTCCCTCCACGCAGCCTGTTAGGGTATATTTCCCACAACTAACAAGCTAACCTATGTCTACCCAGTAGAATACAGCCCCTCCACGCAGCCTGTTAGGGTATATTTCCCACAAATAACAAGCTAACCTATGTCTACCCAGTAGAATACAGCCCCTCCACGCAGCCTGTTAGGGTATATTTCCTACAAATAACAAGCTAACCTATGTCTACCCAGTAGAATACAGCCCCTCCAAGCAGCCTGTTAGGGTATATTTCCTACAAATAACAAGCTAACCCATGTCTACCCAGTAGAATACAGCCCCTCCACGCAGCCTGTTAGGGTATATTTCCTACAAATAACAAGCTAACCCATGTCTACCCAGTAGAATACAGCCCCTCCAAGCAGCCTGTTAGGGTATATTTCCTACAAATAACAAGCTAACCTATGTCTACCCAGTAGAATACAGCCCCTCCACGCAGCATGTTAGGGTATATTTCCTACAAATAACAAGCTAACCTATGTCTACCCAGTAGAATACAGCCCCTCCACGCAGCCTGTTAGGGTATATTTCCTACAAATAACAAGCTAACCCATGTCTACCCAGTAGAACACAGCCCCTCCAAGCAGCCTGTTAGGGTATATTTCCTACAAATAACAAGCTAACCCATGTCTACCCAGTAGAATACAGCCCCTCCACGCAGCATGTTAGGGTATATTTCCTACAAATAACAAGCTAACCCATGTCTACCCAGTAGAATACAGCCCCTCCAAGCAGCCTGTTAGGGTATATTTCCTACAAATAACAAGCTAACCCATGTCTACCCAATAAACCACAGCCCCTTCAAGCAGCCTGTTAGGGTATATTTCCTACAAATAACAAGCTAACCTATGTCTACCCAGTATACCACAGCCCCTCCAAGCAGCCTGTTAGGGTATATTTCCTACAAATAACAAGCTAACCCATGTCTACCCAATAAACCACAGCCCCTTCAAGCAGCCTGTTAGGGTATATTTCCCACAAATAACAAGCTAACCTATGTCTACCCAGTAGACCACAGCCCCTCCAAGCAGCCTGTTAGGGTATATTTCCTACAACTAACAAGCTAACCTATGTCTACCCAGTAGACCACAGCCCGTCCAAGCCCCTCGCAATAATTACTGAATATACTTATATTTTCAACAATCGGAGAGTGTTGTAGTGGAATGCATGCTATCTGTAACCAACACACGGCCATAATATACTTTCAACAATCGGAGAGTGCTGTAGTGGAATGCATGCTATCTGTAACCAACACACGGCCAGAATATACTTTCAACAATCGGAGAGTGCTGTAATGGAATGCATGCTATCTGTAACCAACACACAGCCAGAATATACTTTCAACAATCGGAGAGTGCTGTAGTGGAATGCAGGCTAGCATAGGTACACTAGCTACTTACGTAACATACAGGAATACACTATAGTCTATGTATTGTATGTATAGCTTACTAGCATAGATACACTAGCTACATACATAACATACAGGAATACACTATAAACCTGGGAATTACAGGTACATTGTATATACATAGCACAGTGTATAGTGTGCGTGCAGCTTACTAGCATAGATACACTAGCTACATACATAACATACAGGAATACACTATAGTCTATGTATTGTATATATAGCTTACTAGCATAGATACACTAGCTACATACATAACATACAGGAATACACTATAGTATATGTATTGTATATATAGCTTACTAGCATAGATACACTAGCTACATACATAACATACAGGAATACACTATAGTCTATGTATTGTATATATAGCTTACTAGCATAGATACACTAGCTACATACATAACATACAGGAATACACTATAGTCTATGTATTGTATATATAGCTTACTAGCGTAGATACACTAGCTACATACATAACATACAGGAATACACTATAGTCTATGTATTGTATATATAGCTTACTAGCATAGATACACTAGCTACATACATAACATACAGGAATACACTATAGTCTATGTATTGTATATATATCTTACTAGCATAGATACACTAGCTACATACATAACATACAGGAATACACTATAGTCCATGTATTGTATATATAGCTTATTAGCATAGATACACTAGCTACATACATAACATACAAGAATACAATATAGTCTATGTATCCCATGTTGCATAGTCGACCTCAGGTACAATGACACACATGCTTGGTATATCAAGTAACGTTTACTTTGTACATCTCTTTCGTTGCCGGGGATGTACACTGGAACCCGGGACACGTTTCTAACAGATCCCATGTTGCATAGTCGACCTCAAGTACAGTGACACACATGCTTGGTATATCAAGTAACGTTTACTTTGTACACCTGAATCACCAACGTAAGCTTGCTATTTTATATACAGAACTCAGTGAGTTCTTGCATTCTCTGAGACATGGCCCTCGTGGTTATAACACTTTTCTCAGACCTCAAACTCAAGCTCAAGTGATCTGATTGGTTGATGCTGAATATTACTGCCAGCTGAACCAATCAGACGCTTGAGACTCTGAGTTTTGAGATTGGAGAACAGTTTTATAACCACCAGGCATGGATCAATGATGGTTGAATAACTCAATTTCACAGGATGACAATATCGTACCCAAACATCCACAAACCAGAACGTCTTGATCGAATCGGAGACTCGAATCGTAGCGTAATACATACAATATACTATCCACTACGTCGAATTGATCTTGAGATGAATCGTCTTGAATTTATCTGGCTTGAAATGTTTGTCAGTAGTTACTGTAATAAACATATCATCTTTGCGTTATTATATCATCCGCCTAACTCTTGAAATGTTTGTCAGTAGTTACTGTAATAAACATATCATCTTTGCGTTATTATATCGTCCGCCTAACTATTGAAATGTTTGTCAGTAGTTACTGTAATAAACATATCATTTTTGCGTTATTATATCGTCCGCCTAACTTTTGAAATGTTTGTCAGTAGTTACTGTAATAAACATATCATCTTTGCGTTATTATATCGTCTGCCTAACTCAGACACAATTTATAACAATTTATTGAGGACTCAATTGATGAAGGATTGAAGTTGATACAAATGATTACACAAGAATTCAATAATGAACAGGTCATAACAGATGTTTCCATTACACAAGAATTCAATAATGAACAGGTCATAACAGATGTTTCCATTACACAAGAATTCAATATTGAACATGTCATAACAGATGTTTCCATCCGACTGACCATGACTAGACCAGACTGACCATGACTAGATCAGACTGACCATGACTAGACCAGACTGACCATGACTAGATCAGACTGACCATGACTAGACCAGACTGACCATGACTAGATCAGATTGCCCATGACTAGATCAGACTGACCATGACTAGACCAGACTGACCATGACTATATCAGATTGCCCATGACTATATCAGACTGACCATGACTAGATCAGACTGACCATGACTAGATCAGACTGACCATGACTAGACCAGATTGACCATTACTAGACTACGCTGACCATGACTAGACCAGATTGACCATGACTAGATCAGACTGACCATGACTAGATCAGACTGACCATGACTAGACCAGACTGACCATGACTAGATCAGACTGACCATGACTAGATCAGACTGACCATGACTAGACCAGATTGACCATGACTAGACTAGGCTGACCATGACTAGATCAGACTAACCATGACTAGACCAGACTGACCATGACTAGACCAGACTGACCATGACTAGATCAGACTGACCATGACTAGACCAGATTGACCATTACTAGACTATGCTGACCATGACTATATCAGATTGCCCATGACTAGATCAGACTGACCATGACTAGATCAGACTGACCATGACTAGACCAGATTGACCATGACTAGATCAGACTGACCATGACTAGCCCAGGTTGACCATGACTAGACCAGATTGACCATGACTAGACTAGGCTGACCATGACTAGACTAGGCTGACCATGACTAGATCCGACTGGCCATGACTAGATGTAACATTACTAGATTATACTGACCATGACTCCACTAGACTGACCCTGGCTAGACAAGACTGACAATGTATGTCTACATCAGACTGACAATGTATGTCTACATCAGACTGACAATGTCTACACTACACTTACCATGCCTAGAACAGCCTGACCATGACTAGACCAGACTTACCATGCATACAACAGCCTGACTATGACTAGACCAGACTTACCATGCATACAACACCCTGACCATGACTAGACCAGACTTACCATGCATACAACAGCCTGACCATGACTAGACCAGACTTACCATGCATACAACACCCTGACCATGACTAGACCAGACTTACCATGCATACAACAGTCTGACCATGACTAGACCAGACTTACCATGCCTACAACAGCCTGACCATGACTAGACCAGACTTACCATGCCTACAACAGCCTGACCATGGCTAGACCAGACTTAACATGCATACAACAGCCTGACTATGACTAGACCAGACTTAACATGCATACACCAGCCTGACTATGACTAGACCAGACTTACCACGCCTACAACAGCCTGACCATGACTAGATCAGACTTACCATGCCTACAACAGCCTGACCATGACTAGACCAGACTTAACATGCATACACCAGCCTGACTATGACTAGACCAGACTTACCACGCCTACAACAGCCTGACCATGACTAAACCAGACTTACTATGCCTACAACAGCCTGACCATGACTAGACCAGACTTACCATGCATACAACAGCCTGACCATGACTAGACCAGACTTACCATGCATACAACAACATGACCATGACTAGACCAGACTTACCATGCCTACAACAGCCTGACCATTACTAGACCAGACTTACCATGCATACAACAGTCTGACCATGACTAGACCAGACTTACCATGCATACAACAGCCTGACCATTACTAGACCAGACCTACCATGACTACAACAGCCTGACCATGACTGAAATGTTTGTCAGTATTAATAGACATACCCTATTTGGGTTAAACTATCGTCCGCCTAACGTCTGCATAATAAATAAAAACGAGTGCGCTCAATGGTACGCAACGACATTATATCTATAATCCATGAACGGTAATGTGTCACCTAGTTTATACAAATTTATGTTAGCTCGATTGTGAAACAAGTTCTTACAACTTATATTATTAACTCTCGATACATCATTCCTGGTGGATTCCATCGCCACAAGGGAGAGCGAAGATTAATACAAGATGTTAAACCTTGCTTCGCAATCGTTTATTTGTAAAATAAATAAAAATTTAAATTCATAATAGTTTATACAAATTTACGGCCATTCGGACATGAGTCGATCGCGCTACCGCTGGGCTATCACGACATCCACACTCTCATTTTGACTATATTAAACATGCAAAGCATGGGAAGGAGTTAATTACGTTTATGATAGGTCGTAAATCTCTTGAAGTCATATACATGTAAATTATTTGAGCAATTCTTGAGAATGCTGCTATTGTGTGACCGTATCAACCCAGGTTCTATGTTCGATTATCTAGTTCATAACCGAAGCCGTCGAAATATAAAAACAGATTTACTCGGATGTAATTACACAATATAACACTTTACATCAACGTCTACGCATGATGAGTATTATGATACCAACGTGTCTCCTACTCATGATACAGCCTTACTCATACCCAGTCTGGTCAAAGTATCACATTACAAACTTCAGCAACCAGCCATGACCATCTTCCCCAGCCTTACTCATACCCAGTCTGGTCAAAGTATCACATTACAAACTTCAGCAACCAGCCATGACCATCTTCATACAGCCTTACTCATACCCAGTCTGGTCAAAGTATCACATTACAAACTTCAGCAACCAGCCATGACCATCTTCACCAGCCTTACTCATACCCAGTCTGGTCAAAGTATCACATTACAAACTTCAGCAACCAGCCATGACCATCTTCCCCAGCCTTACTTATACCCAGTCTGGTCAAAGTATCACATTACAAACTTCAGCAACCAGCCATGACCATCTTCACCAGCTTTACTCATACCCAGTCTGGTCAAAGTATCACATTACAAACTTCAGCAACCAGCCATGACCATCTTCCCCAGCCTTACTCATACCCAGTCTGGTCAAAGTATCACATTACAAACTTCAGCAACCAGCCATGACCATCTTCCCCAGCCTTACTCATACCCAGTCTGGTCAAAGTATCACATTACAAACTTCAGCAACCAGCCATGACCATCTTCATACAGCCTTACTCATACCCAGTCTGGTCAAAGTATCACATTACAAACTTCAGCAACCAGCCATGACCATCTTCACCAGCCTTCGCGTGATTTACCACAGTTATCAACAGTAACAACACAGCGTAGGATTCCAGAAACTTCAGCAACCAGCCATGGTCATTTCCCCCCAGCCATTACTCCACAGAATGTGGCAACACCCCACAGCAGTAGGGTTGTAGAAGGTACATAACAGAGCACCCACATTGAAACCTTGGTCTTAAAACTGGATATATGAAGTATTTTAGGGGAAATGTTAGTTCCATAGTGTATTGTAAACCTAGAAACTATTTCGCGCGATTTTGCAACTCTTCTGATATGTTAAAGCGACACTACATCGGTGAAAAAACAAATTTCTACAGAATGTATTTTCCTATTATATGGTATAATTTCCCCCCAAATATTTGCCTCAAATACTGAATATTTCAACTAATAAGCAAACGTCGTATACGCGGTTTGTTGACATAACAACAGAATGTAAACATGGTCGACATTCATGCGTAATACAACTCGTGTATCCTGAATAACTCGATTTATGGTATATATTTACCGTTATATCTTACATGTGTGCCTATGCATATTTATTTGTAGACTAGTCTTAGTTCAATTATTTTTAAACGACGTTATCTCGCGCTTAGTATTGACTCCGGTGACAAACAAACGTCAATGTAGAAGCTTGGTTGAGCATTATATGAAATCCTACTTTCACTTTATTGATTCAGTGTTAGTGTTCGAATGTATTCGGAAGAATTTGTAGTAGCAACGAATTTATACGTGAAAACATGGATTTTATTTGCTTTTTGCAATGTAATGTCGCTTTAATATTATGGAAATATATATATTGGTTTACCAAGTATATTTGTAGATATAGGGAAGTAAAAGTATACATGCATATATACTTGTCTTACTATAATATAAACCTTGTCTCGATGTGTATGTTTATAGACATGCACAGCAACGCGTGGTTGTGCATGTATATATACTTGTCTTACTATAATATAAACCTTGTCTCGATGTGTATGTTTATAGACATGCGCAGCAACGCGTGGTTGTACATGTATATATACTTGTCTTACTATAATATAAACCTTGTCTCGATGTGTATGTTTATAGACATGCGCAGCAACGCGTGGTTGTGCATGTGCCGCTGCATTAAAAACAAAAAAATCTGTACATTTCTTGAGAAAATGTTTGGCTGTAATAATATGTGTTTCATGTGTATAATATATGACTAATCTAAAATATGTTGAAATGTGTATGTATACTGTAAATATATGTTGTGTATGTATACTGTAAATATATATTGTGTATGTATACTGTAAATATATATTGTGTATGTATACTGTAAATATATATTGTGTATGCATACTGTAAATATATATTGTGTATGTATACTGTAAATATATGTTGTGTGTGTATACTGTAAATATATGTTGTGTATGTATACTGTTAATATATATTGTGTATGTATACTGTAAATATATGTTGTGTATGTATACTGTAAATATATATTGTGTATGTATACTGTAAATATATGTTGTGTATGTATACTGTAAATATATGTTGTGTGTGTATACTGTAAATATATGTTGTGTATGTATACTGTAAATATACATTGTGTATGTATACTGTAAATATATATTGTGTATGTATACTGTAAATATATATTGTGTATGTATACTGTAAATATATGTTGTGTATGTATACTGTAAATATATATTGTGTATGTATGCTGTAAACATATATTGTGTATGTATACTGTAAATATATGTTGTGTATGTATACTGTAAATATATGTTGTGTGTGTGTATACTGTAAATATATGTTGTGTATGTATACTGTTAATATATATTGTGTATGTATACTGTAAATATATGTTGTGTATGTATACTGTAAATATATATTGTGTATGTATACTGTAAATATATATTGTGTATGTATACTGTAAATATATGTTGTGTATGTATACTGTAAATATATGTTGTGTATGTATACTGTAAATATATGTTGTGTATGTATACTGTAAATATATGTTGTGTATGTATACTGTAAATATATGTTGTGTATGTATACTGTAAATATATATTGTGTATGTATACTGTATATATGTTGTGTATGTATACTGTAACTATATGTTGTCTATGTATACTGTAAATATATATTGTGTATGTATACTGTATATATGTTGTGTATGTATACTGTAAATATATGTTGTGTATGTATACTGTAAATATATATTGTGTATGTATACTGTAAATATATATTGTGTATGTATACTGTAACATTATATATATGTTGTGTATGTGTTATGAAGATCCAGAACGGTAATAGAACGGGTTTTGTTTGGATAGTGGCTAGCAAGAGTTGCTGCCCTTAGAAAAGAATTAGACATTTTACCGAAAATCAGTTCGTTTATGAAACAGATAGGGAAGAAATAAATCGTCGATAGAACATAAACAAACGATATAGTCATTATATTCCCTTAGTATAGACTCCCGAACATGGTAGCAGAGCGAGGTTGTTTAAATATATAAAAATTACACCAGTAAAAAGCGCAAGAATCGTTGTCCGGAAAACGTGTAATAGAAGTCGGACAGTATAGTATTCGGACTATGTTACTCATTGACCTGCATTTGAGGCTAGCCAGTAACAGACACTAAGAATTATTTAAATAGTAATCATTGATAATGGCAGAAGGATCAGGAGAAACTGAGAGCCAAAGACATGCAATTGAATCTGTTATTGTCA
>JABXNX010000810.1:0-14464 GCA_014843695.1 Archivesica marissinica
AGGAACCTGTTGGCGGAGGAGTTATATATGTCTGCCAGCCGGAAGGAACCTGTTGGCGGAGGAGTTATATATGTCTGCCAGCCGGAAGGAACCTGTTGGCGGAGGAGTTATATATGTCTGCCAGCCGGAAGGAACCTGTTGGCGGAGGAGTTATATATGTCTGCCAGCCGGAAGGAACCTGTTGGCGGAGGAGTTATATATGTCTGCCAGCCGGAAGGAACCTGTTGGCGGAGGAGTTATATATGTCTGCCAGCCGGAAGGAACCTGTTGGCGGAGGAGTTATATATGTCTGCCAGCCGGAAGGAACCTGTTGGCGGAGGAGTTATATATGTCTGCCAGCCGGAAGGAACCTGTTGGCGGAGGAGTTATATATGTCTGCCAGCCGGAAGGAACCTGTTGGCGGAGGAGTTATATATGTCTGCCAGCCGGAAGGAACCTGTTGGCGGAGGAGTTATATATGTCTGCCAGCCGGAAGGAACCTGTTGGCGGAGGAGTTATATATGTCTGCCAGCCGGAAGGAACCTGTTGGCGGAGGAGTTATATACGTCTGCCAGCCGGAAGGAACCTGTTGGCGGAGGAGTTATATATGTCTGCCAGCCGGAAGGAACCTGTTGGCGGAGGAGTTATATATGTCTGCCAGCCGGAAGGAACCTGTTGGCGGAGGAGTTATATATGTCTGCCAGCCGGAAGGAACCTGTTGGCGGAGGAGTTATATATGTCTGCCAGCCAGAAGGAACCTGTTGGCGGAGGAGTTATATATGTCTGCCAGCCTGAAGGAACCTGTTGGCGGAGGAGTTATATATGTCTGCCAGCCGGAAGGAACCTGTTGGCGGAGGAGTTATGTCTGCCAGCCGGAAGGAACCTGTTGGCGGAGGAGTTATATATGTCTGCCAGCCGGAAGGAACCTGTTGGCGGAGGAGTTATATATGTCTGCCAGCCGGAAGGAAGGAACCTGTTGGCGGAGGAGTTATATATGTCTGCCAGCCGGAAGGAACCTGTTGAGGCGTACCTGTATATTTATATATAAAAAATAAAATTAAAATAAAATTGTTATTTTTTTTTAAAGGCAATAATGTGCAGAAGGGCGGGGCACCCTGCTATCCCACTCTAGAGAAAACCCTGTTGAGGTCATGTGATGAACCAGTAGAAATAATATAATTTATTCAATACATAACATTCTGCGCCGATTGGTTACGGTATTTGGCTTCAAATCATTTGCCCCTCACTGCTGTAGGTTCAGATCTCACTGGGGGTGTCAAATACCTTAAAGTGAGGAAGCTATCCAGCTGGCTTGCGTTAGGTCAGTGGTTCTACCCGGTGCCCGTCCATGCCTGGAATACTGCTCGGAGGGGCACCCTGGGTCTTCCTCCACCAATAATAGCTGGAGTGCCGCCATATGACCAAAGCTGTTGGTGCAATGTTAAACCCAAAACACAAACTGGGTGACATCACTGGTATCTGGCTTATTGACCCACAAGATGGCAGCATGTTGCAAGTCACTTTGTATTTTGTCTTGTGATTGCAATCTATACAGATTTCAGATGACTGTTCCAGCATCTTGGTTATTGACCTTTGTCAAGCTAGATTGACGTATTAACCTTTGTCAAGCTAGATTGACGTATTAACCTTTGTCAAGCTAGATTGACGTATTAACCTTTGTCAAGCTAGATTGACCTTGACAAGCTAGATTGACCTTGACCAGCTAGATTGACCTTGAAAAGCGATATTGACCTTGACAAGCTAGATTGACCAATACATAAATTACAACAATGATACACACATTTAGAGGTATATCCTGTTTTCAGCTGTTTGTTTTGGCTTTATTTATTTGATTTGTACACATTTGATCCACAATATGACGACAACATGATATGTTGAATGGAGGTCGCATTATCTGTTGAATGGAAGTCCGCCTCCGTGGTCGAGTGGTTACGATCACTGACTTGTATACCACTGTAATCTATCATCACTGATGGTCACGGGTTCATTTATATGAAAAAGTTGGCAGTTTCTTACGGAGGTTGGTGCACCCAAGTACTGGTTAACCGCTGGAGCCTCCCCAGGAAAGGTGTTGTTAGGTAAACTGCCCGTCGGCGATATAGCCCGAAATGGTGCTGATGCAGGCGTAAAACCCGAAATATAAATAAATAAACTGTTGAATGGAGGTCTCATGATCTTCGGTTCAATGGATAATCTTATTTTTTTTACTACGATGTTTTTTCGGTCAACTCTCTATAGCTCCATTTCTCCGTACCAAATCATAAAAACAATGAAATGAATGTGTGTACATCATTGTAACCCGTTGATCCACATATGCAGATTCGCATGTGTGAAAAATAAAAAAAGCTTTCAACACCACAGACCTCTAAATAGGCTTACAAAAAGTGTAGATCCAGATGAGACGAGCCGTCTCATCAGGATCTGCACTTTTTGCCAGTGATATGACTATTTTTAGACATAATTACCCATTTTGATAAATGAACTTGTCCAAATGTGATTTTCTGATTCATTTATTGGTTTATGAATATCATGGACCAGTCCATGTGAGTTACTTGGTGTTGAATGGGTTAAATGCCAAATCTGCAATACAAAAATTCAACAGAAGGGGTACGATGACATAATGTTTACATTTGTCTGTAAAGATGTTAAAATGCATGACAGTTCATGACAGAATTACAAAAAATTGTACGAAACATTCTAGCATTTTAAACTTTTCTAGCTTATTTAATTCTTCTAGCTTATTTAATTCTTCTAGCTTATGTAATTCTTCTAGCATAATTAATTCTTCTAGCTTATTTAATTCGTCTAGCTTTTTTAATTCTTCGTCTTATTTAATTTGTCTAGCTTATTTAATTCGACTAGCTTTTTTAATTCTTAGTCTTATTTAATTCTTCTAGCTTATTTAATTCTTCTAGTTTATTTAATTCTTCTAGCTTATTTAATTCCTCTAGCTTATTTAATTCTCCTAGCTTATTTAATTCTCCTAGCTTATTCTAGCTTATTTAATTCCTCTAGCTTATTTAATTCTCCTAGCTTATTTAATTATTCTAGCTTATTTAATTCCTCTAGCTTATTTAATTCCTCTAGCTTATTTAATTCTCCTAGCTTATTTAATTCTTCTAGCTTATTTAATTCTTCTAGCTTATTTTATTATTCTAGCTTATTTAATTACTCTAGCTTATTTAATTCCTCTAGCTTATTTAATTCTTCTAGCTCATTTAATTCTCCTAGCTTATTTAATTCTCCTAGCTTATTTAATTCTTCTAGCATATTTAACAATTAAAAAAAAATGTCACCAACTAGTTCTAGAGAAATATATCGTTACAATTAATTACTTGTTTATTTTAACACTATGTTTTGACTATGTCACCATAGGTATTTAATATATCTTTTGTTCTCTATAATAACTGTCTATTCTATCTAAATCTTTGCAACAGACAGTGCTCTCACCTATATAAACACAGACCTATCTGGTTACGTACATGGTTTATGGAGTTCGTTCAAACACATAACAATTGTTTTAATATATAATGAACTATTATAATTATGGACTTCACTTATTGCGAGACGTGTGTTTCAGTGATTTTTATCAGTAGTTTATGAATGACCAGTGCAATATTATATACCTAAAACAAAAGTTTAGTTTTGTGTCATGTAAATCTATTTATTCCAACAATTAAATCTGTTTTGACTTTTGATTGATTTATGGAACATTATGATTTCTATATTACGATGTTCAAATTAATTCAGTTTTTTTCCTAAGTTACATGTACCGTATATAAAAAGGATGTAAAAATGTGTTACTTCTTTAACAGCGACTTATTTCAGTGCATAGAATGTTGGTAGTTTTATAACGTTTGCTGGTTATCGTTTGTAAACATCTAAATTGTAAATATATTGCATTCAAGATGTACTTCGTTTTGGGATTATGAAATAGGATTCTGTCGGTACACGAATCATGGCTACGATACTCTAAGCTTACGGATTGATATATGAGCTGGAGACCGTTGGTGGTACAACTGTAATGCATTAAACAAAAACCAAACGAACAAACACACAAACAGTTCTTGTGGATGGAAACACTGTTTGTACTGCTAATTTCATTACACAAACAATGTGTAGATTGACAGCCACTGTTGGAATGGCTAAATACGTTAAGTAAAACAGTTTATGTAGATGGAAACACTGTTTGTACGGCTAAATGTAACACTGTTTGTACGGCTAAATGCATTAAGGTGTAGATTGACAGCCACTGTTGGAACTGCTAAATACGTTAAGCAAAACAGTTTATGTAGATTGAGAGAGTCGCTGTTCGAACGACTAAGGCAATTAAGCAAGCACACAGTTATCACAGTCATGTCCGTATCATCAAGAACTGTAAAGCTGCCGCCTGTCAAGAGAGTATCATTCCAGGATAGCGTGCACAATCATTTCAAAGAGGCGAGAAAGGATGGAAGTAACGTGGAAATATCTGAACTGTTTCCTAACATAGAGATGAAATCTATACTGCATAATTCAACATCTTTTCAAGTAAAAACAATGTCTCCAATGTTAAACGAAGCGAAAACTTTCTTGAAGAAACGGCGTCGAAGAAAGATATATTCTGATGCGAAAAAGGAAATTAGACGTAATCAATTTTTACCTCCTAAAGAGCCCACAGAGACGCCCGTACACGCCATGTTGAGATCAATGACGCACAAAGAACCAAGTGAAAAATCTAAACTATTTATTCCATCGATTTCACTAGTAACCGAAGTGGATAAAGAAACAGATTCTGAATCACCACGTAGTCGATCAACTGCTCGATCTTTCCATTCACTGCAGCACTTTCATTCGCATAATTCTGTGACAGCACGCGAACCTACAGTTCGTTCATCGTTTGATTCTTCTTTGAAACTTCCACTGCCCGAAATTATAACGACAATGTTGAGAGAAAACAGTCTCGCTAAATATGATCGCGAATGTGGACCATGTCGAAACAATTGGAGACAGCAGCGAAAATCAGCTGCTGGATTTTGTGAATACTGTGATGAATTCTTGTGCGCGGGCTGCATTCACAAACATCGTGGTCGACTGACACGACTTCATCCCATCATTGTGTTCTTCTGCGACACTTGTCAAGAGATGAACATCCTAAACAGTAAAGGATCTGGATATTGCGTCAGGTGTAGACATTTCTACTGTTGTGTGTGCATTGTCCTTCACTGTTCCGTGAGCAGTCATGAAGTGTTGGAGGGCAAGGACATGTTGGATGTCACAGATGTAATGGTCGGGAAATGACCTCTCAGTTATTGAGGCTACTGTTCCGTGAGCAGTCATGAAGTGTTGGAGGGCAAGGATATGTTGGATGTCACAGATATAATGGTCGGGAAATGACTTCATTCAGTTATAGATGCTACTGTTTAGTATATATTTTTACTGATGTATATAAAATTATTTTATTATTTGAATTTAGACTATCGTGCTTGCTAAATAAACAAAAATGCATTTCGTAAGTTTTAGGCGTGATATGTATCGTTCTAGGCATGATATGGTTCGTTCTAGGCATGATATGGTTCGTTCTAGGCGTGATATGTATCGTTCTAGGCATGATATGGTTCGTTCTAGGCATGATATGGTTCGTTCTAGGCATGATATGGTTCGTTCTAGGCATGATATGGTTCGTTCTAGGCATGATATGGTTCGTTCTAGGCATGATATGGTTCGTTCTAGGCATGATATGGTTCGTTCTATGCATGATATGGTTCGTTCTAGGCATGATATGGTTCGTTCTAGGCATGATATGGTTCGTTCTAGGCGTGATATGGTTCGTTCTAGGCATGATATGGTTCGTTCTAGGCATGATATGGTTCGTTCTAGGCGTGATATGGTTCGTTCTAGGCGTGATATGGTTCGTTCTAGGCATGATATGGTTCGTTCTAGGCATGATATGGTTCGTTCTAGGCATGATATGGTTCGTTCTAACCGTTACATGATTCGTTCTCATATAGCGTGACACGTTTCCGGAATATTCATGTAAAGTCAGCACAGTAGTTGAGTTGAGTTTATTTGCATAATTCTTAGTTCCTAGTCTCTACTCTGTTTTAACGTCATCTTTTCTTGGAATCGCTTTCGTCTGTCCCTGCAATGTTTCGCTATGTTGCCCACTGCCATCACAGCACCACCCAACAGTATCGACCCTGATGCCAAATAGAATGCTTCGTCATAGCTACCATATGAATCGATCAACTGGCCTGTAAGCAAACGCAGATTGTTGTATTTGAGTGACGCACTTTTAGTCTGTTAACTGACTGTTTGTGACGCTAACGTCTACATCATAGTAATGTCGTGACGCTTTAAAGAGTGCAGCCACAAGAGATTAGTCATTTTAGATCTTTGGAGGATGGTACAATGATACACACAGAGACCCATTCCAGAGTCTCCTCTTGTTCTTTTACGTGCACGGTTGACAGCACCGACACGAGCCCTCGGTTTAAAGTCCCATTTGAAAGTCTGTTACTTTTATTAAGGTCAGACGGGGGATCGAACATGCGATCCCTGGATTACCAGTCCAGCGTGTTACCACTGGACTACAGATCCGCCTGTAAACACACAGGACATAGTTATATGAACATATATATACATTGTAACCAGACATAAAGCTCAGTCTACATGGGATAGAAGAACTGAAGACCGGCTGCATTGTCATACTAACCACTATAGAATATTGGACTAAACATTTGAACATACGGATATAGATACATTGCATTGCCATGGCAACATCCATAGAACTGTTGAAATGAGATGACTGGACATGATAAGTGGTAACATAGTTATATGAACATATATATACATTGTAACCAGACATAAAGCACACTCTACATGGGATAGAAGAACTGAAGTCCGGCTGCATTGTCATATTGACCCCTATATAATATTGGACTAAACATTTGAACCTACGGATATAGATGCTCTGCATTGCCATGGCAACATCCATATAACTGTTGAAATGAGATGACTGGACATGCTAAGTGGTAACGGCTACGTTCAAATAAATAGTACCAGAGATAGTTAGACCATAGAATACAGTCGCCCTATATTGTTATCATGGCAACCACGAAGTAAATGCTAACCAGAAATAGTGTGACTTAAGAATACAGAAACCCTACATTGTCATGGCAACAACCAACGCAATGCTAACCAGAAATAGTAGGACCTACGAATAGACACTTCATTGTCATGGCAACCACCAACTAAATGCTAACCAGAAATAGTTGGACCTCCGAATAGACACTTCATTGTCATGGCAACCACCAAATAAAATGTTAACCCGAAATAGTTGGACCTAAGAGTACATTGTCATGACAACCACCAAAGAAATGTTAACCCGAAATAGTTGGACCTAAGAGTATGTTGTCATGGCAGCCACCAAAGAAATGCTAACCAGAAATAGTTGGACCTAAAACAAATTGCACCAACATGATACTACCTGATACCTGGCTACTGATTATAATTGTATATATTATCATTGTTAAACTGCCAAGAACCACAAACTAGAAACAGTTGAACCTAGAAATATAGCCATGCTATAATGCCGTTAATACTTACTAGACCCACTAATATAGACATGGGCATTGTCATAACCACGAAATATTTGGATTCAAATATACAGCACTACATTATCCTAGTTTATGCAAATTTATTTTAGCTTCATTGCGAAACAAATTCTTACAACTTATTTTAATCACTCTTGAGACCTCATTATCCTGAGATTACAACTGTCGGACAACAGCTTAAAGGTCAAATATGTAGCTTAGAATACATACATGCTGCATTGTCATGGTAACAGCCAAACAAATACCGTAGTCGTGACAATATCTGTAAGATAAATGCCTACCATAAATAGTTTGACCTAAGAATACAAACACGCTGCATTGTCATGGTAACAGCTAAACAAATACCGTAGTCGTGACAATATCTGTATCATAAATGTCTACTAGAAATAGTTTGACCTAAGAATACAAACACGTTGCATTGTCATGGTTACAGCCAAACAAATACCTACCAGAAATAGTTTTACCTAAGAATACAAACACGCTGCATTGTCATGATTACAGCCAAACAAATACCTACCAGAAATAGTTTTACCTAAGAATACAAACACGTTGCATTGTCATGGTTACAGCCAAACAAATACCTACCAGAAATAGTTTTACCTAAGAATACAAACACGCTGCATTGTCATGGTTACAGCCAAACAAATACCTACCAGAAATAGTTTTACCTAAGAATACAAACACGCTGCATTGTCATGGTTACAGCCAAACAAATACCTACCAGAAATAGTTTGACCTAAGAATACAAACACGTTGCATTGTCATGGTTACAGCCAAACAAATACCTACCAGAAATAGTTGGGCCTAACAATACAGCAACACATTGCACTGACATGGTAACGGCCATGGAACTGGCGAGCTTGTCGACACCCAGCATATCCATCATTATAACGGATCCCTGTAACATGATGCAAACATTGTGGACGTCCTGATGTGGTTAGCACGCTCGCTTCTCACCAATGCAACCCGGGTTCGGTCCTCGGACCGCGAAGTGAGATGGTACGGTGGTCGCCAGATCGGAGAGGTGGGTTTCTCCGGGTACTCCGGTTTCTTCCTACACGAATGACCACATTTACGCTTTCATCCGCGCCAACGAGAGTGATTAATATAAGTTGTTAAAACTTGCTTCGTAATCGTAAAATAAATAAAAGTTTAAACATTCGAACCCCGCTGTATCCGTTATGAGTGTGCGTCTTCTCTCTCCCTCGTGGCGATGGATTCCATCAGGAATGAGGTATCGAGAGCGATTAATATATGATGCATTATTGGTAGTATCGCGGTAATAGCTATTGGAAACTAAAAGACAGAAATGTGATGCGATGTACCAAAATAGACCCACTGGGTGGATGACGTTACGTCGAGAAATGACGTCTAAAGTCACGTCACGCAATCGAAAATGGCAACGTTCACGCTATACATGTAAGTTTAAAATTCATTTTTAGAACAAATAATCTAAACGAAATTTACTTTAAATGTTGAAAATCACTTAAGGAAATGACTGAAAAACATTCTGGAAAAAAAACATTTTTGAAAATTTCACCCAGTGTGTCCCTTTTGAAAATCGCGTCACAAATACTATTTTGTACCTAAAGTTAAAGCTCGTTTTGCATCAACCTACTTAACATCACAAGGGCACAACGAAGAAACAATAACTCACAAGCGGGAACACTTGGGAAAGGGCCTTATCTAATGTTGCTAGAATGTGTGGCTCGACCCGTTTCCTTTTATTAAGTTACCATCTTTCGTATTCACATATATATAATTATGTATGTAAAATGAATCCAGCAATACAATGTGTGTTTTACGTTTATTTATCGTCGTAACCGGTTGCCCATATGAGCAACGCCACCTGAAGAGATTAGTCATTTTAGATTTTTGGAGGCTAGTACAATGATACAGACATACACCCATTCCAGAGTCTCCTCTGGTTCTTTCACGTGCACGATACGATGTACAGCACAGACATGAGACCTCGGTTTAAAGTCCCATCTGAAAGACTTGTTATTTTTGGAGGATAGTGCAATGATACAGACGGAGACCCATTCCAGAGCCTCCTCTGGTTCGTTCACGTGCACGATGTACATCACCGACATGAGACCTCGGTTTAAAGTCCCACCTGAAAGACTTGTTATTGCTGGAGGATAGTACAATGATACAGACGGAGACCCATTCCATAGTCTCTGGTTCTTTTACGTGCACGGTGAAAGGAACCAACATGATACCTCGGTTTAAAGTCCCATCTAAAAGACTTGTTAAGTCTATTAGGGTCAGACGGAGGATCGAACCTGCTATCCCTGGATTACCAGTCCAACGTGTTAACCACTGGACTACAGATCCGTCTGTACAAAAATATGATTAAACTAAACCACGTTTTTAAAGCGTACCTGTGCGTTCTTTATTCCTTGCACAGCGCCTTCTACGGCACTCAACGTTATAAAGTCTGCATAACTTGCCATCAGGGGAAATAAGGCTACCATTATTCCTTGTATGAGCGCCACTCCGTTGTATATCTGTGGCCGGATGGAACGGAACAATTTATGATCCAGAATGATACCAGACAGAACTCGGAAAAGTGTGTCAAATCCCGCCCCCGTGGACAGTAGTGTAGCAGCTTGAAACTCTGTAAAGTACATCTTAGTGTGGAATACAGGGTCTGATAGTCATTGGCGTAGCTTCCTATAGGCCGTGGCCTACACATTTCCCCGAAAAATCGAAACAATAAAAATGCCAAATCTGCAAAAACAAAAATTGGGAGGCCAGGATTAAATTATATACGCTATAAATAGATTCCCTGGGGACGACCCCCGGACCCCCCTCCCGTCTTAAGTTTTAAGTTGGCCTACACATCGAAAGTAAGGCGGGACATTTGAAATCCTATAGTGACGTTCGATCACCAACAACTGCATGTTTTTCAATGAACGATAGCGTTTTCTTCTCAGTGAAAGAAAACTCCATTTTCCACTGTTTTCAAACAGTGAACGATGTCGTTTTCCCTGCCACTGATTGAGATTCGTATTCCTCCGTTGCGTTTATTAGTGTAAGATAGGGTTTTATTTCATCTCGTGATCACCGAAATATTTATTTAATACGGACGTTCACACTAACATAAGTGGTTGTGCGGTTGTGTATTGTAGAGAAATGAGGCGCCCGACAGGGTCAGTTACAATGAATTAAAGTTCATAGCAAGATCAGCCAACATCATTAGCAATCATAAAAAGAAATAGAAGTATTTATTAGTGTAAGATATGATTTTATTTCATCACGTGATCACCGAAATATGTATTTCCACGAGTGGATTTTTTTTTTTTACGTTTATTTATCGTCGCTACCGGTTGCCCATATGAGCGACGCCTCCTGAAGAGATTAGTTATTTTAGATTTTGGAGGATAGTGCATGATACAGACAGAGACCCATTCCAGAGTCTCCTCTGCTTCTTTTACGTGCACGGTGTAAAGCACCGACACGAGACCTCGGTTTAACGTCCCATCTGAAAGACTGTTAATTTTATTAGGGTCAGACGGGGGATCGAACCTGCGATCCCTGGATTACCAGTCCAGCGTGTTACCACTGGACTACAGATCCGTCTGTTCACGAGTGGCGTTATACGAATGTCGATGACCACTCGATGAAATAAAATCCTATCTTACACTAATAAACACAAATATCCTGTATGTCTTTCGGATGGGATTATAATGGGGGTTATAAACTGAGATCCGAGCTCAAAGGTCACTTCTCTATAGATATTACCTTTCTGTTTGTGTGTTTGTTTTTGGGAATTAAAGTTACACCAACAGCTTAGGTCAAATGTCGACCCTCCAGTTGTTATTTTTGAAGGAAGAATCTCGGGTACAATAATGCAAGAATGGACGGCCACCCGGGTAGAACCATCCGCAATCCATCTGGATATATTTTTCATATGACAGAGTTCGACACTCCCAGTGGGAATCGAACCTACAGCGGTGATGGGCAAGTGGTTTGAAGTCGAGTGACCGTAACCACTTGGTCGCGGAGGCCCTGTCGAATTGGTATGACCTGTTCACATTCAAGAGATCATTTGCTGTGGTGGCTTGAACATGGGTTAGTAACCAACCTAATGAAAGAATAGCGCAGTGGTAGCGTGTTCACTTCAGACCTGTGCGAAAGGCTCAGAGCTGGAACCCAGCTGTAGCCGTTACGATTGTGTCCTTACGCAATGCACTTAAATTCCACATTGCCTCTTTTCTCTCCCTCGTGGAGATGGATTCCATCATGAATGAGGACTCGAGAGTGATTAATATAAGTTGAAAGAACTTGTTTCGCAATCGAGCTAAAATAAAATTTGTATAAACTAATGAATATTCGTGTTTTCGTCTCCAGATTAAAACGGATTAGAACCGGCATATTTAGTGTGGATTACTGTCCGGCTCATTGTTCTGATGTAATCTTAACAATACAGTAATATCGTGCATATTTACCCGTCAGTCCTCTCGTTTTAGCCAAAGCCGGCAAGAATAAAGCGCTGCTTGGTAGCGTAAAACAAAACGTTGCAAACACATAGCATAGAAAACGTGTATTCTTCAGAATCGACCATGATATTAACTTTGTTTTAGCACCCTTCTTTCCAACACTGTTAGCCGCTTCTGCTGTACAGCCTGCCTTGTCGTTACAACATCTACTACACGTTCTTGCTTCGCGTTTACGGCATTTACTACTTAAACAACATAGTTTACTTGTTGCTATATCTTTGTTTTCACCATCATTGGCATTAGAGTTGTCTATATCATTATCACATATGTGTAAGAGTGTTTCGTCTTCATCATGTTCCTCTATTTCTTCCACACTTGTATGATCGCTAACAATACATGTACTAGTCTTATTATAACTTTCTTTGATGGCTGCAGTTTCTTTCATTCTATTTTCTCTATTAACCTTGTTGCTGTTGAGTAAAATGTTCGAAGTTTCACCACTTGTGATATGTTTTTCTTCGCTATGGCTTGCAGAGTCGGCGTTTCGTTGACTTGCTGACGTAGTTGTTGACGAGTTAATGACGTCACCGGATTTATAATACTGGTTAACGGACATCGTAGACGAGCTCAGAACTGCTCCAGATTCGACCTGTTCCAAACTTCGAAATATTACTTTATTCTTCCCTTCTGTATTTTTAATTTTTCTGTTAAAAAGAGATAATTTGTAAAACAATTTGGGATGTTTCGGTTCTCTATATTACCGAATACACTTTTAGTGTCTTCATTTAAATAGATTATCTGGCAAAAAGAGATAAACTCTAATGCAGTACCGTAGCCAGATGCAAATTTCAACCGAAGGAATCTAGGGGGTCCTGGGGCATGTTCCCCCTTAAAATTGTTGGGGTATAGAAGCGATTTCCTGCGTTTTCTGATTTTAGACGTATAATTATGTACTGTCCTTTCAGCTCTCTAGCAGTCGACATTCTATATGTATGTGCAGCAAAGGGATATTTTTTGCATTTTATTTATTTAATTTTTCATTTATTATTTGGAAATTTTAACTGAGGCATATGCCTTGGTGTTTCTTAGGATGCTACGGGCCTGGTATGTGACTATATTCCGTGGTCTAGTAGCTTCATATGTCCTCCATGGCATAGTGTAGGTTCGAACCACAATGGGATGTCGACTTTTTTTCAAGTGAGGAAGCTATCTAGCTGGCTTGCGAAAGGAGTGTGGTTCTACCCGTGCGCCCGTCAGTGCATTGGCTATTGCTCGGATGGGCACCCTGCGGTCTTCCTCCACCAATAATAGCCGGAGAGTCGCCATATGACATACGCTGTTGGTAAGGCATTAACCCCACCCCATTTGTCATTTTAAGAGTATGGAGGATAGTGCAACGATACAGACATATACCCATTCCAGAGTCTCCTCTTGGTCTTTTACGTGCACGATGTAAAGTAGCCTGGGTGCCAGTCTGTCGATTTTTCACTTTTTAACTTCTGGCAAAATGTTGATATGATCAGAAACTCAATACGGCCCAAAATCGGTGTTAACATATATTTATTTGACTGACCAGGCAAAATATATCGACGCCTGTTCCCAGGCTAGGTGTAAAGCACTGACACGAGTCCCATCTGGAAGACTGTTAATTGTATTAGTGTCAGACGGGGGATCGAACCTGCGACCCCTGGATTACCAGTCCAGCGTGTTATCACTGGACTACAGATCCTTCTGTGACAAGCTGAACAAGTCTGTTAATATTATTAGAGTCAGATGGGGGATGGAGCCTGCGACCCCTGGATTCGCAGTCCAACATGCAGATGTATTGTATAATCTAAGTAGCGATAGCTTATGCCGTATAATTAACGAACCTGTCCACAGATGCGAGTTTTCTGTGCAACTCTATAGGACGGAAGAGTGCTGATGAGACAAAAACATTCAAAGTGAAGCCACCCAAGATGAGAAATGTTCCCTGAAACAGAAAGTAAAGACAATTTTGCCTCATATGGACAAACCGGTAGCGACGATAAATAAACGTAAAACACACACACAAACAAAAAAATAAAGCTAGTCGACAAATTAAACTGCTGAATAGCTAATTTTGACCTCAGACATTTGAGGGTAGATGTGTAGTATCCACTTATCAGACGGGTCCCCAAGTCAACAAAATATGAGGAACATTTTTTCGTCTTATAGGCGAGTGTATATGGTATCCGGCATATCCCCGGTCCACTGAAGCGTTATTCAATCGCCTATATATTTATTTACACAATTTTTACCAAAATAAAATCTTGAATTGGAAATTGCTACTGATATGTTGCACAAATTATGTCCATATCCCTCAAGCAGTTTGCATGATAAGTAGCGACAACAACATATTTGTGCATGTATATAAATGATCTATAAAATTTATTTTAGCTCGAT
>JABXNX010000811.1:0-5000 GCA_014843695.1 Archivesica marissinica
TGCGATCCAGGGATTACCAGTCCAGCGTGTTACCACTGGACAACAGACCAGTCTGTAAACACCAGCATGCACTTGCTCCTTAGTCGTGTACAGAGTCAGTAAGGACACACAACCACGCTACTTCCGTTCATTGTATCGATTGACGTTAGGTCAGGGTCAGCTCGGCCAACTGTATAACTTATATTATTTTCTCGGAAATGAATGTTGATCTACCACACAGGGCGCATGAGTGATATGTATATACGGTTTTCTCTCACACCTGTTAAATCATGTATCACAACATATAACATGTCCAACAATATATCTTATTTATATACCCACCCATCATAGCAATGTATATACACTCTTCCCGTGTGAACGTTCCACTCTAACCTACATAACCACCTGTCAAGGCATCCTCTCTAACCTACCTACCCACCTGTCAAACCATCATCTCTAACCTACCTACCCACCTGTCAAACCATCCTCTCTAACATACCTACCCACCTGTCAAACCATCCTCACTAACCTGCCTACCCACCTGTCAAACCATCCTCTCAAACCTACCTACCCACCTGTCAAACCATCCTCCCATACCTACCTACCCACCTGTCAAACCATCCTCTCTAACCTACCTGCCCACCTGTCAAACCATCCTCACTAACCTACCTGCCCACCTGTCAAACCATCCTCACTAACCTACCTACCCACCTGTCCATACCCTTCTGTCAAACCACCCTATCTAACCTACCTACTTTCTGTCATACCCTTCTGTCAAGCCATCCTATCTAACCTGCCTACCCACCTGTCAAACCATCCTCTCTAACCTGCCTACCCACCTGTCAAACCATCCTCACTAATCTACATACTCACCTGTCAAACCATCCTCCCTAACCTACCTACCTCCTGTCATACCCTTCTGTCAAACCATCCTATCTAACCTACCTACATTCTGTCAAACCATCCTGTCAAGCCATCCTATCTAACCTACCTACCTTCTGTCATACCCTTCTGTCAAGCCATCCTATCTAACCTACCTACATCCTATCTAACCTACATATCTCCTGTTATACCCTCCTGTCAAGCCATCCTATCTAACCTACCTACCTCCTGTCAAACCACCCTATCTAACCTACCTACCTTCTGTCAAACCATCCTGTCAAGCCATCCTATCTAACCTACCTACATCCTATCTAACCTACATATCTCCTGTTATACCCTCCTGTCAAGCCATCCTATCTAACCTACCTACCTCCTGTCAAGCCATCCTATCTAACCTACCTACCTCCTGTCATACCCTTCTGTCAAACCACCCTATCTAACCTACCTACCTTCTGTCAAACCACCCTATCTAACCTACCTACCTTCTGTCAAACCACCCTCTCTAACCTGCCTACCCACCTGTCAAACCTACCTACCTCCTGTCATACCCTTCTGTCAAACCACCCTATCTAACTGACAGTCCTCTCTGATATAACAATATGCTCACCCACGCGCCATGCACCTATGGGAAGCTACGCCACTGACATTCCTCTCTGATATAACAATATGCTCACCCACGCGTCATGCACCTGTGGGAAGCTACGCCACTGACACTCCTCTCTGATATAACAATATGCTCACCCACGCGCCATGCACCTGTGGGAAGCTACGCCACTGACACTCCTCTCTGATATAACAATATGCTCACCCACGCGCCATGTACCTGTGGGAAGCTACGCCACTGACACTCCTCTCTGATATAACAATATGCTCACCCACGCGCCATGCACCTATGGGAAGCTACGCCACTGACATTCCTCTCTGATATAACAATATGCTCACCCACGCGCCATGCACCTGTGGGAAGCTACGCCACTGACACTCCTCTCTGATATAACAATATGCTCACCCACGCGCCATGCACCTGTGGGAAGCTACGCCACTGACACTCCTCTCTGATATAACAATATGCTCACCCACGCGCCATGTACCTGTGGGAAGCTACGCCACTGACACTCCTCTCTGATATAGCACTATGCTCACCCACGCGCCATACACCTATGGGAAGCTACGCCACTGACACTCCTCTCTGATATAGCACTATGCTCACCCACGCACCATGTACCTGTGGGAAGCTACGCCACTGACAGTCCTCTCTGATATAACACTATGCTCACCCACGCGCCATGCACCTGTGGGATGCTACGCCACTGACAGTCCTCTCTGATATAACAATATGCTCACCCACGCGCCATGCACCTATGGGAAGCTACGCCACTGACCAGACAGTCCTATCTGATATAACAATATGCTCACCCACGCGCCATGCAACTATGGGAAGCTACGCCACTGACAAGACATTCCTCTCTGATATAACAAAATGCTCACCCACGCGCCATGCACCTATGGGAAGCTACGCCACTGACCAGACAGTCCTCTCTGATATAATAATATGCTTACCCACGCGCCATACACCTGTGGCAAGCTACGCCACTGACAAGACATTCCTCTCTGATACAACAAAATGCTCACCCACGCACAATGTAACCTACCAACTCGTATAATACACGGTGAAATGTCGATACTATGCACACTGAAAACTCAATTGAAATTCAGCACGCTTAATTGTGTTGGTAGACTACGTACTATAAGACACGTATAACTTGTTATGATTAAACCTATGCAAATAACAATACCACTTCCTACAAACCCCAATGGACTACGTGCTGTATGTTGTGTGTTGGCTCCGTACTGTATAGGCAGCATGTTTGTGGGTTATGTAGTGCACGAATATCACTCCCTGCACACACCTAGCGGGCTCCGTGCTGTAGGCCGCATGTGTGTCCCTCTACACACCCCTAGCGGGCTCCGTACTGTAGGCGGCATGTGTGTGGGTTGTGTAGTGCACGACTACCACTCCCTACACACACCTAGCGGGCTCCGTACTGTAGGCGGCATGTGTGTCCCCACACACCCCACCCCACACCCACCCCACACACCCCACCCCACACCCACCCCACACACCCCACCCCACACCAACCACACACCACCCCAACACACCACCCCACACCACCCCACACACCCACCCCACACCAACCACACACCACCCCACACACCCCACCCCACACCAACACACACCACCCCACACACACCTAGCGGGCTCCGTACTGTAGGCGGCATGTGTGTGGGTTGTGTAGTGCACGACTACCACTCCCTACACACACCTAGCGGGCTCCGTACTGTAGGCGGCATGTGTGTGGGTTGTGTAGTGCACGACTACCACTCCCTACACACACCTAGCGGGCTCCGTACTGTAGGCGGCATGTGTGTGGGTTTGTGTAGTGCACGACTACCACTACCTACACACACCTAGCGGGCTCCGTACTGTAGGCGGCAAGTGTGTCCCTCTACACACACCTAGCGGGCCCCGTACTGTAGGCGGCATGGTGTGTGGGTTATGTAGTGCACGAATACCATCCCTACACACCCCTAACGGGCTCCGTACTGTAGGCGGCATGTGTGTCCCTCTACACCTCTAGCGGGCCCCGTACTGTAGGCGGCATGTGTGTGGGTTGTGTAGTGCACGACTACCACCTCATGCACACACCTAGCGGGCTCCGTACTGTAGGTGGCATGTGTGTGGGTTATGTAGTGCACGAATACCACTCCCTACACACCCCTAGCGGGCTCCGTACTGTAGGCGGCATGTGTGTCCCTCTACACACCCTAGCGGGCTCCGTACTGTAGGCGGCATGTTTGTCCCTCTACACACATCTAGCGGGCTCCGTACTGTAGGCGGCATGTGTGGGGTTGTGTAGTGCACGACTACCACTCCCTACACACACTTAGCGGGCTCCGTACTGTAGGCGGCATGTGTGTGGGTTTGTAGTGCACGACTACCACTCCTACACACACCTAGCGGGCTCCGTACTGTAGGCGGCATGTGTGGGGTGTGTAGTGCACGACTACACTCCCTACACACACCTAGCGGGCTCCGTACTGTAGGCGACATGTGTGTGGGTGTGTAGTGCACGACTACCACTCCCCTGCATACACCTAGCGGGCTCGTACTGTAGGCGGCATGTGTGAGGGTTGTGTAGTGCACGACTACACTCCCTACACACCCCTAGCGGGGCTCGTACTGTAGGCGGCATGTGTGTGGGTTGTGTAGTGCACGAATACCACTCCCTATACACACCTAGCGGGCTCCGTACTGTTGGCGGCATGTGTGTGGGTTGTGTAGTGCACGACTACCACTCCCTATACACCCCTAGCGGGCTCCGTACTGTAGGCGGCATGTGTGTCCCTCTACATACACCTAACGGGCTCCGTACTGTAGGCGGCATGTGTGTGGGTTGTTTAGTGCACTCCTTTCCTAGCTACTTTTAATTGATTGAATTGATTGCCCATTCAGTAGCGTCATTGAATCTTATATGAACAGCCAAGTGGAGTTATGGACACATTAACCTCGCATTCAAACAATAATCTGGGTGTACAGTTGTACAGGTGTACAGTTGTACAGTTGTTCATAGGGACATTGATTTTGTGAAGGGGCAGACAGCCTGTTCTTCTAACAAGAAAAACAACAGATTCTTCAGACAGGCTTTCCGGTGCAAATGTAGTGACGTATGTACACACTATACACTGTTACTATGGTAACACTTACATGAAGTTCCATTCTATTAAATAAAGGGATTTATACTTGCATTATTTCGATATATACTGAATACCGTTTTAAATCTTAAACATATGGACTTTAATATCTATTAATTCCAGCACCAGTTATAACATTCTATTTCTTTATAGTGTTCGTCTGCTTGAAGTTAATCAGGTTTGAATGAACATCGTTAAAGCCGCATTGAAGGTCGGTCGGAAAACGGAATTTTATGCATCGTGGTTTTATATATATTTTAGGCCATTACTATAAAAAAAACATTTAAAAACCGTGTTTAGTGAAGAGTTACATTTAAGTATTCAATTATTATCAGAAATCGCGAAATCCGAACACAAACTTATATACACATAGCAAGGGGGTGTGT
>JABXNX010000811.1:10000-14460 GCA_014843695.1 Archivesica marissinica
GGTCCCACCATACAGACTGGCAAGCATCAAGAACTAATACTTGGTCCCACCATACAGACTGGCAAGCATCAAGAACTAATACTTGGTCCCACCATACAGACTATGCATCAAGAACTAATACTTGGTCCCACCATACATACTGGCAAGCATCAATAACTAATATTTGGTCCCACCATACAAACTATACATCAAGAACTAATACTTGGTCCCACCATACAGACTGGCAAGCATCAATAACTAATACTTGGTCCCACAATACAGACTGGCAAGCATCAAGAACTAATACTTGGTGCCACCATACATACTGGCAAGCATCAAGAACTAATACTTGGTCCCACCATACAGACTATACATCAAGAACTAATACTTGGTCACACCATACAGACAGGCAAGCATCAAGAACTAATACTTGGTCCCACCATACAGACTGGCAAGCATCAAGAACTAATACTTGGTCCCACCATACCGACTGGCAAGCATCAAGAACTAATACTTGGTCCCACCATACAGACTGGCAAGCATCAAGAACTAATACTTGGTCCTACCATACAGACTGGCAAGCATCAAGAACTAATAATTGGTCCCACCATACAGACTGGCAAGCATCAAGAACTAATACTTGGTCCCACCATACAGACTATACATCAAGAACTAATACTTGGTCCCACCATACAGACTGGCAAGCATCAAGAACTAATACTTGGTCCCACCATACAGACTGGCAAGCATCAAGAACTAATACTTGGTCCACCATACAGACTGCAAGCATCAATACTAATACTTGGTCCCACCATACAGACTATACATCAAGAACTAATACTTGGTCCCACCATACAGACTGGCAAGCATCAAGAACTAATACTTGGTCCCACCATACAGACTGGCAAGCATCAAGAACTAATACTTGGTCCCACCATACAGACTGGCAAGCATCAAGAACTAATACTTGGTCCCACCATACAGACTGGCAAGCATCAAGAACTAATACTTGGTCCCACCATACAGACTGGCAAGCATCAATAACTAATACTTGGTCCCACCATACAGACTGGCAAGCATCAAGAACTAATACTTGGTCCCACCATACAGACTGGCAAGCATCAATAACTAATACTTGGTCCCACCATACAGACTGGCAAGCATCAAGAACTAATACTTGGTCCCACCATACAGACTGGCAAGCATCAAGAACTAATACTTGGTCCCACCATACAGACTAAACATCAAGAACTAATACTTGGTCCCACCATACAGACTGGCAAGCATCAAGAACTAATACTTGGTCCCACCATACAGACTGGCAAGCATCAAGAACTAATACTTGGTCCCACCATACAGACTGGCAAGCATCAAGAACTAATACTTGGTCCCACCATACAGACTAAGCATCAAGAACTAATACTTGGTCCCACCATACATACTGGCAAGCATCAATAACTAATACTTGGTCCCACCATACAAACTATACATCAAGAACTAATACTTGGTCCCACCATACAGACTGGCAAGCATCAATAACTAATACTTGGTCCCACAATACAGACTAAACATCAAGAACTAATACTTGGTCCCACCATACAGACTGGCAAGCATCAAGAACTAATACTTGGTCCCACCATACAGACTGGCAAGCATCAAGAACTAATACTTGGTCCCACCATACAGACTGGCAAGCATCAATAACTAATACTTGGTCCCACCATACAGACTGGCAAGCATCAAGAACTAATACTTGGTCCCACCATACAGACTGGCAAGCATCAAGAACTAATACTTGGTCCCACCATACAGACTGGCAAGCATCAAGAACTAATACTTGGTCCCACCATACAGACTGGCAAGCATCAAGAACTAATACTTGGTCCCACCATACAGACTGGCAAGCATCAAGAACTAATACTTGGTCCCACCATACAGACTGGCAAGCATCAAGAACTAATACTTGGTCCCACCATACAGACTGGCAAGCATCAAAACTAATACTTGGTCCCACCATACAGACTATACATCAAGAACTAATACTTGGTCCCACCATACAGACTGGCAAGCATCAAGAACTAATACTTGGTCCCACCATACAGACTGGCAAGCATCAAGAACTAATACTTGGTCCCACCATACAGACTGGCAAGCATCAAGAACTAATACTTGGTCCCACCATACAGACTGGCAAGCATCAAGAACTAATACTTGGTCCCACCATACAGACTGGCAAGCATCAATAACTAATACTTGGTCCCACCATACAGACTGGCAAGCATCAAGAACTAATACTTGGTCCCACCATACAGACTGGCAAGCATCAAGAACTAATACTTGGTCCCACCATACAGACTGGCAAGCATCAAGAACTAATACTTGGTCCCACCATACAGACTGGCAAGCATCAAGAACTAATACTTGGTCCCACCATACAGACTGGCAAGCATCAATAACTAATACTTGGTCCCACCATACAGACTGGCAAGCATCAATAACTAATACTTGGTCCCACCATACAGACTGGCAAGCATCAAGAACTAATACTTGGTCCCATCATACAGACTATACATCAATAACTAATACTTGGTCCCACCATACAGACTGGCAAGCATGAAGAACTAATACTTGGTCCCACCATAGAGACTATACATCAATAACTAATACTTGGTCCCACCATACAGACTGGCAAGCATCAAGAACTAATACTTGGTGCCACCATACAGACTGGCAAGCATCAATAACTAATACTTGGTCCCACCATACAGACTGGCAAGCATCAATAACTAATACTTGGTCCCACCATACAGACTGGCAAGCATCAAGAACTAATACTTGGTCCCATCATACAGACTATACATCAATAACTAATACTTGGTCCCACCATACAGACTGGCAAGCATGAAGAACTAATACTTGGTCCCACCATAGAGACTATACATCAATAACTAATACTTGGTCCCACCATACAGACTGGCAAGCATCAAGAACTAATACTTGGTGCCACCATACAGACTGGCAAGCATCAATAACTAATACTTGGTCACACCATACAGACTGGCAAGCATCAAGAACTAATACTTGGTCCCACCATACAGACTGGCAAGCATCAAGAACTAATACTTGGTCCCACCATACCGACTGGCAAGCATCAAGAACTAATACTTGGTCCCACCATACAAACTGGCAAGCATCAAGAACTAATACTTGGTCCCACCATACAGACTGGCAAGCATCAAGAACTAATACTTGGTCCCACCATACAGACTGGCAAGCATCAATAACTAATACTTGGTCCCACCATACAGACTGGCAAGCATCAAGAACTAATACTTGGTCCCACCATACAGACTAGCAAGCATGAAGAACTAATACTTGGTCCCACCATACAGACTATACATCAAGAACTAATACTTGGTCCCACCATACAGACTGGCAAGCATCAAGAACTAATACTTGGTCCCACCATACAGACTGGCAAGCATCAATAACTAATACTTGGTCCCACCATACAGACTGGCAAGCATCAAGAACTAATACTTGGTCCCACCATACAGACTAGCAAGCATCAAGAACTAATACTTGGTCCCACCATACAGACTATACATCAAGAACTAATACTTGGTCCCACCATACAGACTGGCAAGCATCAATAACTAATACTTGGTCCCACCATACAGACTGGCAAGCATCAATAACTAATACTTGGTCCCACCATACAGACTGGCAAGCATCAATAACTAATACTTGGTCCCACCATACAGACTGGCAAGCATCAAGAACTAATACTTGGTCCCACCATACAGACTAAACATCAATAACTAATACTTGGTCCCACCATACAGACTGGCAAGCATGAAGAACTAATACTTGGTCCCACCATAGAGACTATACATCAATAACTAATACTTGGTCCCACCATACAGACTGGCAAGCATCAAGAACTAATACTTGGTCCCACCATACAGACTATACATCAATAACTAATACTTGGTCCCACCATACAGACTGGCAAGCATCAAGAACTAATACTTGGTCCTACCATACCGACTGGCAAGCATCAATAACTAATACTTGGTCCCACCATAGACTGGCAAGCATCAAGAACTAATACTTGGTGCCACCATACAGACTATACATCAATAACTAATACTTGGTCCCACCATACATACTGGCAAGCATCAATAACTAATACTTGGTCCCACCATACATACGGGCAAGCATCAATAACTAATACTTGGTCCCACCATACAGACTGGCAAGCATCAATAACTAATACTTGGTCCCACCATACAGACTATACATCAATAACTAATACTTGGTCCCACCATACAGACTGGCAAGCATCAATAACTAATACTTGGTCCCACCATACAGACTATACATCAAGAACTAATACTTGGTCCCACCATACAGACTGGCAAGCATCAATAACTAATACTTGGTCCCACCATACAGACTGGCAAGCATCAAGAACTAAT
>JABXNX010000812.1:0-14460 GCA_014843695.1 Archivesica marissinica
ATACATTGATTATGTCCATAGCCCACTCGAGTTGGGACTCTAGACATTGAGAATGTCCATATCCCACTCGAGTTAGGACTATATAGCATTGATTATGTCCATATCCCACTCGAGTTAGGCTGTATTCATTGATTATGTCCATATCCCACTTGAGTTAGGATGCTAGACATTGATTATGTCCATATCCCACTCGAGTTAGGACTCTATAGACATTGATTATGTTCATATCCCACTCAAGTTAGGACTCTATACATTGATTATGTCCATAGCCCACTCGAGTTGGGACTATAGACGTTGAGTATGTCCATATTCCACTCGAGTTAGGACTATATAGACATTGATTATGTCCATATCTCACTCGAGTTAGGACTCTATTCATTGATTATGTCCATATCCCACTCAAGTTAGGACTCTAGACATTGATTATGTCTATATCCCACTCGAGTTAGGACTCTAGACATTGCTGATGTCGATATCCCACTCGCTCGAATTAGGACTCTAGACATTGCTGATGTCCATATCCCACTCGCTCGAGTTAGGACTCTAGACATTGATTATGTCCATATCCCACTCGAGTTAGGACTCTATACATTGATTATGTCCATAGCCCACTCGATTGGGACCCTAGACATTGATTATGCCCATATCCCACCCGAGTTAGGATTCTAGACCTTGATTATGTCCATATCCCACTCGAGTTAGGACCCTAGACATTGATTATGTCCATATCCCACTCGAGTTAGGACTCTAGACATTGATTATACCCATATCCCACTCGAGTTAGGATTCTAGACATTGATTATGTTCATATCCCACTCGAGTTAGGACTCTAGACATTGATTATACCCATATCCCACTCGAGTTAGGACTCTAGACATTGATTATACCTAAATCCCACTCGAGTTAGGATTCTAGACATTGATTATACCCATATCCCACTCGAGTTAGGATTCTAGACATTGATTATACCCATATCCCACTCGAGTTAGGACTCTGGACATTGATTTTGTCCATATCCCACTCGAGTTAGGAATCTAGACATTGCTGATGTCGATATCCCACTCGCTCGAATTAGGACTCTAGACATTGAGTATGTCCATATCCCACTCGAGTTAGGACTCTAGACATTGCTGATGTCCATATCCCACTCGCTCGAGTTAGGACTCTAGACATTGATTATGTCCATATCCCACTCGAGTTAGGACCCTTTACATTGATTATGTCCATATCCCACTCGAGTTAGGACTCTAGACATTGATTATGTCCATATCCCACTCGAGTTAGGATGCTAGACATTGATTATGTCCATATCCCACTCGAGTTGTGACTCTATAGACATTGATTATGTCCATATCCCACTCGAGTTAGGACTCTATACATTGATTATGTCCATAGCCCACTCTAGTTGGGACTCTAGACATTGAGTATGTCCATATCCAACTCGAGTTAGGACTCTAGACGTTGATTATGTCCATATCCCACTCGAGTTAGGACTCTATTCATTGATTATGTCCATATCCCACTCGAGTTAGGACTCTAGACATTGATTATGTCCATATCCCACTCGAGTTAGGACTCTATTCATTGATTATGTCCATATCCCACTCGAGTTAGGACTCTAGACATTGATTATGTCCATATCCCACTTGAGTTAGGACTCTAGACATTGATTATGTCCATATCCCACTCGAGTTAGGACTCTAGACATTGATTATGTCCATATCCCACTTGAGTTAGGACTCTATAGACATTGAATATGTTCATATCCCACTCGAGTTAGGACTCTATTCATTGATTATGTCCATATCCCACTCGAGTTAGGACTCTATTCATTTATTATGTCCATATCCCACTCGAGTTAGGACTCTAGACATTGCTGATGTCGATATCCCACTCGCTCGAATTAGGACTCTAGACATTGAGTATGTCCATATCCCACTCGAGTTAGGACTCTAGACATTGCTGATGTCCATATCCCACTCGCTCGAGTTAGGACTCTAGACATTGATTATGTCCATATCCCACTCGAGTTAGGACCCTTGACATTGATTATGTCCATATCCCACTCGAGTTAGGACTCTAGACATTGATTATGTCCATATCCCACTCGAGTTAGGATGCTAGACATTGATTATGTCCATATCCCACTCGAGTTGTGACTCTATAGACATTGATTATGTCCATATCCCACTCGAGTTAGGACTCTATACATTGATTATGTCCATAGCCCACTCTAGTTGGGACTCTAGACATTGAGTATGTCCATATCCAACTCGAGTTGGGACTCTAGACGTTGAGTATGTCCATATCCCACTCGAGTTAGGACTATATAGACATTGATTATGTCCATATCCCACTCGAGTTAGGACTCTATTCATTGATTATGTCCATATCCCACTCGAGTTAGGACTCTATTCATTGATTATGTCCATATCCCACTCGAGTTAGGACTCTAGACATTGATTATGTCCATATCCCACTTGAGTTAGGACTCTAGACATTGATTATGTCCATATCCCACTCAAGTTAGGACTCTAGACATTGATTATGTCCATATCCCACTTGAGTTAGGACTCTAGACATTGCTGATGTCGATATCCCACTCGCTCGAATTAGGACTCTAGACATTGATTATGTCCATATCCCACTCGAGTTAGGACTCTAGACATTGATTATACCCATATCCCACTCGAGTTAGAACTCTAGACATTGATTATGTCCATATCCCACCCGAGCTAGGACTCTAGACATTGATTATGTCCATATCCCACTCGAGTTAGGACGCTAGACATTGATTATGTCCTTATCCCACCCGAGTTAGGACTCGAAACATTGATTATGTCCATATCCCACTCGAGTTGGGACTCTATACATTGATTATGTATATATCCCACTCGAGTTAGGACTCTAGACCTTGATTATGTCCATATCCCACTCGAGTTAGGACTCTGGACATTGATTATGTCCATATCCCACTCGAGTTAGGACGCTAGACATTGATTATGTATATATCCCTCTCGAGTTAGGACTCTAGACATTGCTGATGTCGATATCCCACTCGCTCGAATTAGGACTCTAGACATTGAGTATGTCCATATCCCACTCGAGTTAGGACTCTACACATTGCTGATGTCCATATCACACTCGCTCGAGTTAGGACTCTAGACATTGATTGTGTCCATATTCCAATCGAGTTAGGACTCTAGACCTTGATTATGTCCATATCCCACTCGAGTTAGGACCCTTGACATTGATTATGTCCATATCCCACTCGAGTTAGAACTCTAGACATTGATTATGTCCATATCCCACTCGAGTTGGGGCTCTATAGACATTGATTATGTCCATATCCCACTTGAGTTAGGACTCTAGACATTGATTATGTCATATCCCACTCGAGTTAGGATTCTAGACCTTGATTATGTCCATATCCCACTAGAGTTGGGGCTCTATATACATTGAGTATGTCCATATCCACTCGAGTTAGGACTCTAGACATTGATTATGTCCATATCCCACTCGAGTTAGGACACTAGACATTGATTATGTCCATATCCCACTCGAGTTAGGACTCTAGACATTGATTATGTCCATATCCCACTCGAGTTGGGGCTCTATAGACATTGATTATGTCCATATCCCACTCGAGTTAGCACTCTATAGACATTGATTATGTTCATATCCCACTCGAGTTAGGACTCTATACATTGATTATGTCCATAGCCCACTCGAGTTGGGACTCTAGACATTGAGAATGTCCATATCCCACTCGAGTTGTGACTATATAGACATTGATTATGTCCATATCCCACTCGAGTTAGGCTCTATTCATTGATTAAGTCCATATCCCACTCGAGTTAGGATGCTAGACATTGAGTATGTCCATATCCCACTCGAGTTAGGACACTATAGACATTGATTATGTCCATATCCCACTCGAGTTAGCACTCTATAGACATTGATTATGTTCATATCCCACTCAAGTTAGGACTCTAGACATTGATTATGTCCATATCCCACTCGAGTTAGGACGCTAGACATTGATTATGTCCTTATCCCACCCGAGTTAGGACTCTAAACATTGATTATGTCCATATCCCACTCGAGTTGGGACTCTAGACATTGGTTATGTCCATATCCCACTCGAGTTAGGACGCTAGACATTGATTATGTATATATCCCACTCGAGTTAGGACTCTAGACATTGATTATGTCCATATCCCAATCGAGTTAGGACTCTAGACCTTGATTATGTCCATATCCCACTCGAGTTAGGACCCTTGACATTGATTATGTCCATATCCCACTCGAGTTAGGACTCTAGACATTGCTGATGTCCATTTCCCACTCGCTCGAGTTAGGACTCTAGACATTGATTGTGTCCATATTCCAATCGAGTTAGGACTCTAGACCTTGATTATGTCCATATCCCAATCGAGTTAGGACTCTAGACATTGATTATGTCCATATCCCACTCGAGTTGGGGCTCTATTGACATTGATTATGTCCATATCCCACTCGAGTTAGGACTCTAGACATTGATTATGTCATATCCCACTCGAGTTAGGATTCTAGACCTTGATTATGTCCATATCCCACTCGAGTTAGGACCCTAGACATTGATTATGTCCATATCCCACTCGAGTTGGGGCTCTATATACATTGAGTATGTCCATATCCACTCGAGTTAGGACTCTAGACATTGATTATGTCCATATCCCACTCGAGTTAGGACACTAGACATTGATTATGTCCATATCCCACTCGAGTTAGGACCCTAGACATTGATTATGTCCATATCCCACTCGAGTTGGCACTCTATAGACATTGATTATGTCCATATCCCACTCGAATTAGCACTCTATAGACATTGATTATGTCCATATCCCACTCGAGTTAGCACTCTATAGACATTGATTGTGTCCATATCCCACTCGAGTTGGCACTCTATAGACATTGATTATGTCCATATCCCACTCGAGTTGGCACTCTATAGACATTGATTATGTCCATATCCCACTCGAGTTAGCACTCTATAGACATTGATTATGTTCATATCCCACTCGAGTTAGGACTCTATACATTGATTATGTCCATATCCCACTCGAGTTGGGACTCTAGACATTGAGAATGTCCATATCCCACTCGAGTTGGGACTATATAGACATTGATTATGTCCATATCCCACTCGAGTTAGGCTGTATTCATTGATTAAGTCCATATCCCACTCGAGTTAGGATGCTAGACATTGATTATGTCCATATCCCACTCGAGTTAGGACTCTATAGACATTGATTATGTTCATATCCCACTCAAGTTAGGACTCTATACATTGATTATGTCCATAGCCCACTCGAGTTGGGACTCTAGACGTTGAGTATGTCCATATTCCACTCGAGTTAGGACTATATAGACATTGATTATGTCCATATCTCACTCGAGTTAGGACTCTATTCATTGATTATGTCTATATCCCACTCGAGTTAGGACTCTAGACATTGCTGATGTCGATATCCCACTCGCTCGAATTAGGACTCTAGACATTGCTGATGTCCATATCCCACTCGCTCGAGTTAGGACTCTAGACATTGATTATGTCCATATCCCACTCGAGTTAGGACTCTATACATTGATTATGTCCATAGCCCACTCGATTGGGACCCTAGACATTGATTATGCCCATATCCCTCCCGAACTAGGAATCTAGACATTGATTATGTCCATATCCCACTCGAGTTAGGACTCTAGACATTGATTATGTCATATCCCACTCGAGTTAGGATTCTAGACCTTGATTATGTCCATATCCCACTCGAGTTAGGACTCTAGACATTGATTATGTCATATCCCACCCGAGTTACGACCCTAGACATTGATTATGTCCATATCCCACTCGAGTTAGGACTCTAGACATTGATTATGTCCATATCCCACTCGAGTTAGGACTCTAGACATTGATTATACCCATATCCCACTCGAGTTAGGACTCTAGACCTTGAGTATATCCATATCCCACTCGAGTTAGGACCCTAGACATTGATTATGTCCATATCCCACTCGAGTTAGGATGCTAGACATTGATTATGTCCATAGCCCACTCGAGTTAGGACTCTAGACATTGATTATGTCTATATCCCACTTGAGTTAGGACTCTAGACATTGCTGATGTCCATATCCCACTCGCTCGAGTTAGGACTCTAGACATTAATTATGTCCATATTTCACTCGAGCTAGTTAAATGGAACTACAATTTCATACATTTCTGAAAATTAAGTGATTTATATGTTATATTTCGGGTTTTACGCCTGCATCAGCACCATTTTGGGCTATATCGCCGGCGGGCAGTTTACCTAACAACACCTTTCCTGGGCAGGCTCCAAAGGTTAACCAGTACTTGCGTACACCAACCTCCGTAAGAAACTGCCAACTTTTTCATATAAATGAGACACGGCCTGAGCGGGGCTCGAACCCGTGACCATCAGTGATGATAGGTTACAGTAGTAAACAAGTCAGCGACCTTAACCACTCGACCACGGAGGCGGATTTAATATGTAGACAGGCCCGTACGCAGGGGGGGGGGTAGGCTTCCCCCGTTTCCCGCCGAGGTCCGCTCAGACAGAATGTAAATGTTAAAATATTATTACCACACTGTCATAAACTGCCACACTGTCATAAATACGTTTTTCACTGTGACGGCGGCGCGGATTCCGTATCATTATCCACTATTTATTATTTTCTCTCCTTATTCTGAGGCAAATACAGGTTTATAATATACTTCCCAGAATGCATGAAAAAGCACCTCCTGCATCTCCCCGGACCCCTAGCAACGCCGGCACTTCCATATAGTACGCACCCGCTACCGGTTACCAATATACCCATCACATACTTTGTATTCTAAGATTATTTATATGGAATATTTATTATAAAACAAGTATGTGTCACACGGTGAGAACATTGTGTAACCAAGTAACCGCAGGACCCATCGCTTACAGGGCAAGCTCTCTAACCCATCACTTACAGGGCAAGCGCTCTAACCCATCACTTACAGGGCAAGCGCTCTAACCCATCACTTACAGGGCAACAGCTCTAATCCATCACTTACAGGGCAACAGCTCTAACCCATCGCTTACAGGGCAACAGCTCTAACCCATCACTTACAGGGCAAGCGCTCTAACCCATCACTTACAGGGCAAGCGCTCTAACCCATCACTTACAGGGCAAGCGCTCTAACCCATCACTTACAGGGCAACAGCTCTAATCCATCACTTACAGGGCAACAGCTCTAACCCATCGCTTACAGGGCAACAGCTCTAACCCATCACTTACAGGGCAAGCGCTCTAACCCATCACTTACAGGGCAACAGCTCTAATCCATCACTTACAGGGCAACAGCTCTAACCCATCGCTTACAGGGCAACAGCTCTAACCCATCACTTACAGGGCAAGCGCTCTAACCCATCACTTACAGGGCAAGCGCTCTAACCCATCACTTACAGGGCAAGCGCTCTAACCCATCACTTACAGGGCAACAGCTCTCCATCACTTACAGGGCAACAGCTCTAACCCATCGCTTACAGGGCAACAGCTCTAACCCATCACTTACAGGGCAAGCGCTCTAACCCATCACTTACAGGGCAAGCGCTCTAACCCATCACTTACAGGGCAACAGCTCTAACCCATCACTTACAGGGCAAGCGCTCTAACCCATCACTTACAGGGCAGAGCTCGAACCCATCACTTACAGGGCAACAGCTCTAACCCATCACTTACAGGGCACCAGCTCTAACCCATCGCTTACAGGGCAAGCACTCTAACCCATCACTTACAGGGCAAGCACTCTAACCCATCACTTACAGGGCAATCGCTCTAACCCATCGCTTACAGGGCAAGCGCTCTAACCCATCACTTACAGGGCAACAGCTCTAACCCATCACTTACAGGGCAAGCGCTCTAACCCATCACTTACAGGGCAACAGCTCTAACCCATCGCTTACAGGGCAAGCGCTCTAACCCATCACTTACAGGGCAAGCGCTCTAACCCATCACTTACAGGGCAAGCGCTCTAACCCATCACTTACAGGGCAACAGCTCTAACCCATCACTTACAGGGCAAGCGCTCTAACCCATCACTTACAGGGCAAGCGCTCTAACCCATCACTTACAGGGCAAGCGCTCTAACCCATCACTTACAGGGCAAGCGCTCTAACCCATCACTTACAGGGCAAGCGCTCTAACCCATCACTTACAGGGCAACAGCTCTAACCCATCACTTACAGGGCAAGCGCTCTAACCCATCACTTACAGGGCAAGCGCTCTAACCCATCACTTACAGGGCAAGCGCTCTAACCCATCACTTACAGGGCAAGCACTCTAACCCATGACTTACAGGGCAACCACTCTAACCCATCACTTACAGGGCAAGCACTCTAACCCATCACTTACAGGGCAAGCACTCTAACCCATCACTTACAGGGCAAGCACTCTAACCCATCACTTACAGGGCAAGCACTCTAACCCATCACTTACAGGGCAAGCGCTCTAACCCATCACTTACAGGGCAAGCGCTCTAACCCATCACTTACAGGGCAAGCGCTCTAACCCATCGCTTACAGGGCAAGCGCTCTAACCCATCACTTACAGGGCAAGCGCTCTAACCCATCACTTACAGGGCAAGCACTCTAACCCATCACTTACAGGGCAAGCACTCTAACCCATCACTTACAGGGCAAGCGCTCTAACCCATCACTTACAGGGCAAGAGCTCTAACCCATCACTTACAGGGCAAGCGCTCTAACCCATCACTTACAGGGCAAGCACTCTAACCCATCACTTACAGGGCAAGCGCTCTAACCCATCACTTACAGGGCAAGCACTCTAACCCATCACTTACAGGGCAAGCACTCTAACCCATCACTTACAGGGCAAGCGCTCTAACCCATCACTTACAGGGCAAGCGCTCTAACCCATCACTTACAGGGCAACAGCTCTAACTCATCGCTTACAGGGCAAGCACTCTAGCCCATCACTTACAGGGCAAGCGCTCTAACCCATCACTTACAGGGCAAGCGCTCTAACCCATCACTTACAGGGCAAGCGCTCTAACCCTCGCTTACTGGGCAAGCACTCTAACACATCACTTACAGGGCAAGCGCTCTAACCCATCACTTACAGGGCAAGCACTCTAACCCATCACTTACAGGGCAAGCACTCTAACCCATCACTTACAGGGCAAGCGCTCTAACCCATCACGTACAGGGCAACAGCTCTAACCCATCACTTACAGGGCAAGCGCTCTAACCCTCGCTTACAGGGCAAGCACTCTAACCCATCACTTACAGGGCAAGCGCTCTAACCCATCACTTACAGGGCAAGCACTCTAACCCATCACTTACAGGGCAAGCACTCTAACCCATCACTTACAGGGCAAGCGCTCTAACCCATCACTTACAGGGCAACAGCTCTAACCCATCACTTACAGGGCAAGCGCTCTAACCCATCACTTACAGGGCAAGCACTCTAACCCATCACTTACAGGGCAACAGCTCTAACCCATCACTTACAGGGCAAGCTCTAACCCATCACTTACAGGGCAACAGCTCTAACCCATCACTTACAGGGCAAGCACTCTAACCCATCACTTACAGGGCAACCGCTCTAACCCATCACTTACAGGGCAAGCGCTCTAACCCATCACTTACAGGGCAAGCGCTCTAACCCATCACTTACAGGGCAAGCACTCTAACCCATCACTTACAGGGCAAGCGCTCTAACCCATCACTTACAGGGCAAGCGCTCTAACCCATCGCTTACAGGGCAAGCGCTCTAACCCATCGCTTACAGGGCAAGCACTCTAACCCATCACTTACAGGGCAAGCGCTCTAACCCATCACTTACAGGGCAAGCACTCTAACCCATCACTTACAGGGCAAGCACTCTAACCCATCACTTACAGGGCAAGCGCTCTAACCCATCACTTACAGGGCAAGCGCTCTAACCCATCACTTACAGGGCAACAGCCCTAACCCATCACTTACAGGGCAAGCGCTCAAACTCATCGCTTACAGGGCAAGCACTCTAGCCCATCACTTACAGGGCAAGCGCTCTAACCCATCACTTACAGGGCAAGCGCTCTAACCCATCACTTACAGGGCAAGCGCTCTAACCCATCGCTTACAGGGCAAGCACTCTAACCCATCACTTACAGGGCAAGCGCTCTAACCCATCACTTACAGGGCAAGCACTCTAACCCACCACTTACAGGGCAAGCACTCTAACCCATCACTTACAGGGCAAGCACTCTAACCCATCACGTACAGGGCAACAGCTCTAACCCATCACTTACAGGGCACGCGCTCTAACCCATCACTTACAGGGCAACAGCTCTAACCCATCGCTTACAGGGCAAGCGCTCTAACCCATCACTTACAGGGCAACAGCTCTAACCCATCGCTTACAGGGCAAGCACTCTAACCCATCACTTACAGGGCAAGCACTCTAACCCATCACTTACAGGGCAAGCACTCTAACCCATGACTTACAGGGCAACCACTCTAACCCATCACTTACAGGGCAAGCACTCTAACCCATTACTTACAGGGCAAGCACTCTAACCAATCACTTACATGGCAAGCTCTCTAACCCATCACTTACAGGGCAACAGCTCTAACCCATCACTTACAGGGCAAGCTCTATAACCCATCACTTACAGGGCAACAACTCTAACCCATCGCTTACAGGGCAAGCACTCTAACCCATCGCTTACAGGGCAAGCACTCTAACCCATCACTTACAGGGCAAGCGCTCTAACCCATCACTTACAGGGCAAGCACTCTAACCCATCACTTACAGGGCAAGCACTCTAAACCATCACTTACAGGGCAAGCGCTCTAACCCATCACGTACAGGGCAACAGCTCTAACCCATCACTTACAGGGCAAGCGCTCTAACCCATCACTTACAGGGCAACAGCTCTAACCCATTGCTTACAGGGCAAGCACTCTAACCCATCACTTACAGGGCAACAGCCCTAACCCATCACTTACAGGGCAAGCGCTCAAACTCATCGCTTACAGGGCAAGCACTCTAGCCCATCACTTACAGGGCAAGCACTCTAACCCATCACTTACAGGGCAACAGCTCTAACCCATCGCTTACAGGGCAAGCGCTCTAACCCATCGCTTACAGGGCAAGCACTCTAACCCATCACTTACAGGGCAAGCGCTCTAACCCATCACGTACAGGGCAACAGCTCTAACCCATCACTTACAGGGCAAGCACTCTAACCCATCTCTTACAGGGCAACAGCTCTAACCCATCGCTTACAGGGCAAGCGCTCTACCCCATCACTTACAGGGCAAGCGCTCTAACCCATCACTTACAGGGCAAGCGCTCTAACCCATCACTTACAGGGCAAGCGCTCTAACCCATCGCTTACGCCTCTAACCCATCACTTACAGGGCAACTCTAACCCATCACTTACAGGGCAAGCGCTCTAACCCATCACTTACAGGGCAAGCACTCTAACCCATCACTTACAGGGCAAGCGCTCTAACCCATCACTTACAGGGCAACAGCTCTAACCCATCACTTACAGGGCAAGCACTCTAACCCATCACTTACAGGGCAACAGCTCTAACCCATCGCTTACAGGGCAAGCGCTCTAACCCATCACTTACAGGGCAAGCGCTCTAACCCATCACTTACAGGGCAAGCGCTCTAACCCATCACTTACAGGGCAAGCGCTCTAACCCATCGCTTACAGGGCAAGCGCTCTAACCCATCGCTTACAGGGCAAGCACTCTAACCCATCACTTACAGGGCAAGCGCTCTAACCCATCACTTACAGGGCAAGCGCTCTAACCCATCACTTACAGGGCAAGCGCTCTAACCCATCACTTACAGGGCAAGCGCTCTAACCCATCACTTACAGGGCAAGCGCTCTAACCCATCACTTACAGGCAACAGCCTAACCCATCACTTACAGGGCAAGCGCTCAACCATCGCTTACAGGGCAAGCACTCTAGCCCATCACTTACAGGGCAAGCGCTCTAACCCATCACTTACAGGGCAAGCGCTCTAACCCATCACTTACAGGGCAAGCGCTCTAACCCATCGCTTACAGGGCAAGCACTCTAACCCATCACTTACAGGGCAAGCGCTCTAACCCATCACTTACAGGGCAAGCACTCTAACCCATCACTTACAGGGCAATCACTCTAACCCATCACTTACAGGGCAAGCGCTCTAACCCATCACGTACAGGGCAACAGCTCTAACCCATCGCTTACAGGGCAAGCGCTCTAACCCATCGCTTACAGGGCAAGCACTCTAACCCATCACTTACAGGGCAAGCGCTCTAACCCATCACTTACAGGGCAAGCACTCTAACCCATCACTTACAGGGCAAGCACTCTAACCCATCACTTACAGGGCAAGCGCTCTAACCCATCGCTTACAGGGCAAGCGCTCTAACCCATCACTTACAGGGCAACAGCCCTAACTCATCGCTTACAGGGCAAGCACTCTAGCCCATCACTTACAGGGCAAGCGCTCTAACCCATCACTTACAGGGCAAGCGCTCTAACCCATCACTTACAGGGCAAGCGCTCTAACCCTCGCTTACTGGGCAAGCACTCTAACCCATCACTTACAGGGCAAGCGCTCTAACCCATCACTTACAGGGCAAGCACTCTAACCCATCACTTACAGGGCAAGCACTCTAACCCATCACTTACAGGGCAAGCGCTCTAACCCATCACGTACAGGGCAACAGCTCTAACCCATCACTTACAGGGCAAGCGCTCTAACCCTCGCTTACTGGGCAAGCACTCTAACACATCACTTACAGGGCAAGCGCTCTAACCCATCACTTACAGGGCAAGCACTCTAACCCATCACTTACAGGGCAAGCACTCTAACCCATCACTTACAGGGCAAGCGCTCTAACCCATCACGTACAGGGCAACAGCTCTAACCCATCACTTACAGGGCAAGCGCTCTAACCCATCACTTACAGGGCAAGCGCTCTAACCCATCACTTACAGGGCAACAGCTCTAACCCATCGCTTACAGGGCAAGCACTCTAACCCATCACTTACAGGGCAAGCGCTCTAACCCATCACTTACAGGGCAAGCACTCTAACCCATGACTTACAGGGCAACCACTCTAACCCATCACTTACAGGGCAAGCACTCTAACCCATCACTTACAGGGCAAGCACTCTAACCCATCACTTACAGGGCAAGCACTCTAACCAATCACTTACAGGGCAAGCTCCCTAACCCATCACTTACAGGGCAACAGCTCTAACCCATCACGTACAGGGCAAGCTCTCTAACCCATCACTTACAGGGCAACCGCTCTAACCCATCGCTTACAGGGCAAGCGCTCTAACCCATCACTTACAGGGCAAGCGCTCTAACCCATCACTTACAGGGCAAGCATTCTAACCCATCCATTACAGGGCAACAGCTCTAACCCATCGCTTACAGGGCAAGCGCTCTAACCCATCACTTACAGGGCAAGCGCTCTAACCCATCACTTACAGGGCAAGCACTCTAACCCATCACTTACAGGGCAAGCGCTCTAACCCATCACTTACAGGGCAAGCGCTCTAACCCATCGCTTACAGGGCAAGCACTCTAACCCATCACTTACAGGGCAAGCGCTCTAACCCATCACTTACAGGGCAAGCACTCTAACCCATCACTTACAGGGCAAGCACTCTAACCCATCACTTACAGGGCAAGCGCTCTAACCCATCACTTACAGGGCAAGCGCTCTAACCCATCACTTACAGGGCAACACTCTAACCCATCACTTACAGGGCAAGCGCTCTAACCCATCACTTACAGGGCAAGCACTCTAACCCATCACTTACAGGGCAAGCGCTCTAACCCATCACTTACAGGGCAAGCGCTCTAACCCATCACTTACAGGGCAAGCACTCTAACCCATCACTTACAGGGCAAGCACTCTAACCCATCACTTACAGGGCAAGCACTCTAACCCATCACTTACAGGGCAAGCACTCTAACCCATCACTTACAGGGCAAGCGCTCTAACCCATCACTTACAGGGCAAGCGCTCTAACCCATCACTTACAGGGCAACAGCTCTAACCCATCACTTACAGGGCAACAGCTCTAACCCATCACTTACAGGGCAACAGCTCTAACCCATCACTTACAGGGCAACAGCTCTAACCCATCACTTACAGGGAAGCACTCTAACCCATCACTTACAGGGCAAGCGCTCTAACCCATCACTTACAGGGCAACAGCTCTAACCCATCACTTACAGGGCAACAGCTCTAACCCATCACTTACAGGGCAAGCGCTCTAACCCATCACTTACAGGGCAACAGCTCTAACCCATCACTTACAGGGCAAGCGCTCTAACCCATCACTTACAGGGCAAGCACTCTAACCCATCGCTTACAGGGCAAGCGCTCTAACCCAT